>VFFE01009182.1:669350-756658 GCA_008921705.1 Burhinus oedicnemus | reverse complement strand
AACATTCCAGGGGAAAAAAAAAAAAAAGGCTGATGTCAGTTCATCACTGGAATATCATGCCTCCTCTTATGATCCATTTTCTTAATTGAGTCATTGCTTTTCCAACCTTTAAATTAAAATCACCCCTTTAATGGAATCATACTTCATTTAACATATTAGAGAACAGTGACATGTAATATACATTTAAATATAAATTTAAATTACAATAACAATATAAATTGCAAACACTTTTCTACACCATTATCTCTTTTTGCTATAGTCTAAGACTTGGAGAAAAAATTTATTAGCAGTAATGTACCTTGTGATTTGGTAGAAAGAAGGTTTACAGTGTGGTTTTGGGTGCATGTTTTTTTTTCTTCTTTTTTTTGTGTGAGGCTGCAAATAGTATGTTCCCATGTGTTGAGTTACACTATCTGCTCAGTAAATCAGTTCTTTTGCTCCTGTGTAGTAGCAGCTGTGACAAACTTCTAGCAACATGTAAGTTGTTGGAAAAAGTCTCTAATAAAACTGGTAAGTTTATCAAGCTTCAAAACTAGTCTCTAGTACATGTACATATTCAGAGACAATACTTACTGGGGCTTAGCCTCTATTATATTGAAACTAGCTGCCTGTTGGTGTTTGCTGTGTAGATAGCTGATTTTTTTTTTTGCATGGGCCCAGCACTGTCTATGTAAGTTATACAGAAGGCTTCTTGTTGCTGCAGGGTGTAGCATTTAAGGTGCTGCAGGAGATCAGCTTGGGGATAGCAGTGTTGCTGCTTCACTGCCCTTGTGGTACCTGCTGAGAAGTCTGCAAAGCCCCTGACTCCCATGGTTGGCCATCTCAGCCATTGCCATCCACAGCCCTTCTCTCACCTTGTGTGTGTGGCCCAGCAGGTTCCCCAGTTGTCAAAACTCACATGTGGTTCAGTAGCTTTACCCAGTCTGTTTCATTGCTGTGATATGTATTTGCTCTTAATTAATGCAATTCTGAAACCAGTAGTTTGGTTGCCCACAGATTAATTTGAAAATATTTAGCCATTTTAATTTCCTACTTAGCAGTGGCATCTGCACAAAACACATGCGAGTAGCAGGTAGTTTCACAGTTCTCTGGGGGGCATGGTTTGCTGCAGCTGGTTTTGCTGTACTCTTATTCAATAAAATGTTTTACTGAATATCTCATAACAAGCTGCTGTTACACAGTCATGGTGGTATTTTGTAATAGACCTACAATAATCCACCTGCATGGATTTCAGCAAAAAGTTTAATGAATTGAGTCTTCCCCCACTGCTGGCCGCCTCCTACCTCCTCACCCTGAGTTGGAGAATGTCCCAAACTCTGCTTGAAAGGTAATACTGGGGCAAAGTAACTTGGAAACTCAGGCTCCTTCCACCTGAGAAACACAGCTCCTTCCTCCAGAGGGGATGGGGAAGGAAAAAACCCAACCTTGCTGGGTATGTGGAGTTAACAAACATGCCTTTCATTGCTTATCTGAAGTGCTTGAACACAGTATCTTTATTCTAACTATATTGTCTTATATGGTTCTGTTTTATGTCAGGAACAAGTGGATATATCTGAGGTGCATACTGGCACCTAGTTTCTGAACGTTGTGCTGTGGGATATTCAGATGGTTTAAAAGGTAGTCGTCTAAACAACTGTACATTAGTATGGTGAAAAACCTGTTTCAAATAACTTCTCTAAATCTTGCCGTGTTTAATATACATCTAGTAATAGCCATGTATGTAATTGTCTCTATAAGATCAAAATAAATTATTTTTATCAATTACTTTTACATTCAGATGCCAAAAAAAAAAAATTACTGTCAAATGTGAGTGAGGTTTCTTTTTCCATTTAATAATGCTGGAACTAAGATTTACCGCTCTGTGTGTAGTTCAACTTAGTATGTTGTAGTTGATTGAAGTATTGTTGTGAGATGCTTATGGGAATTTTCTCATGCTTGTCGGTTTGGCTGTTGTTCAGAGAGCCATTTTCGTAACTTCTTCCAAACTGTTTTGGTAAGCTTACAGATTTGACATATAATGAGCCATTTAGTAAATTTTAGTCCTTTTAAAATCTTGTAGAGAGACAATCATGCATTTGAGTTTTACGTAGCAAAAAAGATACCTGTGAAAGAGACTAAGGGCAATGTCTTCTACTCTTTTTTTTCTTTCTTGGATTAAGCCAGGTGACTGGCCATGCTATGACTTGCACTCTTTGGTGAAGGTTGTATTTCTTGTGTATTAAAGATGCTGTTTTTAAGGAGCACTTTTGTTTTTGTTTTGTTTCTACCACTCTACTTTCTTGTTTCCTTTGTCTTTTGTCATCTTTATCCTACTGTCCCACCTCTGTTTCTGATCATCTACTAGTCTGTCCTTTTTGGCACTATTTAGTAGTCAGTATTGGAGTAAGTAATTATTGAAGAAGCTTCCTACCATCCTGGATTAATAGGCTTTTAAGACCTATTATTAAGAGTTTTTTCATCATCTAATCCGATTTCTTATAAGAAGGTGTCTATAAATTTGAACTAATTTTCCCTGACCTTTAGGGCTACCATAAATCAGGTTTTTTCCTTTGGCTAACATATAGCACCCAAAAAATCAGTTTGATGCCTGAAAGTTTTTTTTCTTGGGTAGACTTATGAAGGATTTTTTTTAAACTTGATCAGGATGTTTGTGGGGTTAGCTGCCCTAGGAAATTGAATATCTCTGGGCTTGTTACTGGACACTTCGAAGTACAAGAGAAAACTTCAACTTGGGGATTTAATGATTCTCTCTGATGTATTTACTGCCGCAGGGCTGGTGGTGTTCCAGATGCATGATCTGGGCTAATGGAACTTGCAGCAGGGGAACAACATGAGACTGTAGGGTGGAAGACAGAAATAAAGAATAATTTCTCCTGTTTCCCTCTTGACTTTAGGAAACAGAGGAGGGTTTCAGGTTCAGAACTTGTTACAGAGGTTGGGACACTGTAATTTGACAGTTGACAATTAACACTAGTAAACATAGGAAAGGACTCAACTGGACTGGTGGTCTGTGGCTGGTATATACTTTCTTTATGAGATATTTGGCAAAACGAGCTATGTCATCTTTTGGTTGCATGAATATGGGTGGATGGATGGACTTAAGTATAGTGGAGTATATTAAGCCAAGTGTAATATTTGCACAGGAGCAGTGACGGAGAGAATAAAGGGGGTGGGGACCAGAAAAGAACCATGGAATCGTTTAGTTTGGAAAAGACCTTTAAGATCATCTAGTCCAACCATTTACCCTACTCTACCAGGTCTGCCACTAAACCATGTCTCTAAGCACCACGTCTCCATGACTTTTCAACACACCTAGGGATGGTGACTCGACCACCTCCCTGGGCAGCCTGTTCCAGTGTTTGATAACTCTTTCCGTGAAAAATTTTTTCCTAATGTCTAGCCTAAACCTTCCCTGGTGCAACTTCAATCCATTTCCTCTTGTCCTATCACTAGTTACTTGGGAGAAGAGACCAGCTCCCATCTCACTACAACCTCCTTTCAGGTAGTTGTAGAGAGCAATAAGATCTCCCCTCAGCCTTCTCTTCTCCAGACTAAACAATCCTAATTTCTTCAGCTGCTCCTCATAAGACATGTTCTCCAGACCCCTCACCAGCTTTGTTGCCCTTCTCTGGACACGCTCCAGCACCTCAATGTCCGTCCTATACTGTGGCGCCCAAAACTGCACACAGTACTCAAGCTGTGCCCTCAGCAGCGCTGAGTACAGGGGCATGATCACTTCCCTACTCCTGCTGGCCACACTGTTCTTGATACAGGCCAAGATGCTGTTGGCCTTCTTGGCTACCTGGGTGCACTGCTGGCTCAAGGAGTCCCGAGTATGTTGGTGCTTCTTGAGTTCTCTGGGATGTGATGTGCACCGTGCATTTCTGCCTATTTGTTTCCTCAGCACTGTGTGGAACATGCCCAATTTTTAGACTGGATAAGCAGCTCCTGTGGTTTTTTAAATTCAACTGAAAAGCCTCATTGCGTTTCAGCGCTTGCTCTTCTGTTCCTGCAGTTTTCTGTCCTTCCTGCCGCTGATGCAGCAGTCAGCAAAAATTCCTTTTGGAGGTCCTCAGTTTGTGGTGCTTTTGAAGACTTTTGAAGTTGAGGTTAGAGTTGGTTAAAATATATTTGTGAGGATTTAATCTTGTTCAAAAAACTTAGAGTGTACAGGTGTTCTGCATAAAAGAAACATTCCCGTCGTCTTTGGTCATTTGCCCTTTGAGGTGGAACCCAAAGCTACTGTGAGGAGTTACTCTATATTGTTGCTTTCTGCAGCTGTAAATTAGAATTGATAAGGAAAGAGTAAAGAAGGTGCAATACCCTGAAACTTGGTAATTTCCAGCCTTTTTTATGTGTGATTCTTCAGCAGCCTTGAAGTGCTTTCCTGCTTTTAGGAATGTGTAAATAATCAAAGTGGTCACCATCCATAAATGTCTTGATGCAACCCCTTGAAAATAAGGGGTAACAAATATGATTTCATCAGTGACTTACATTGATCAAAGCCCTCTGAAAGTGAAAAGCTAGTGTCTCCGGATGTTGACTCATTTTTAGCACCTAATTACAGAGCAAACCTTTTATTCTAGAACAAATCCCAGTTGACCCTATTGTGTAGGAACAAGAGAAATGTCTTCGGACTCATCTGGTATCTCTCACATCATGCCTGTTAGGTTTTGAGACACTTAGTTTTTGTTATGTTTGGAGCTTAAGAATTCTTCGGTCTGGTATCAGAAAAATGTAATATTTCAAATCCAAATACATGTAAGCGTTTGACCTAAAATGGCGTAGTGGTGAGGAGGGTTTGCATTTTGAAAGAAAAGTCTAAGCCTCTGCTTGGCTTTCTAAACCAAGCATATTTTTATGTAATAAATAAATACGGTTTTCATTGTATATTTTTAGCACTGTTGTTTTATAGACTAAAAAAGGTCTTTAATATCTATACATCTAAAAAACCTGATCAGAAAGGGAGATGTTTCGCATTGAAGTGTAAACCTGAGCAGGGGGGACAAACCAGGCAAAGATCTTAAATCTACAGGGTTGGTTATGAATAGTTATGGATGTTTGTTATGAAAGTAACAGACAAAAAAATATTCTCCCTGACCTACAACATATACCACATGCAAAGTTTTTGATTAAATACAAGGATATTTTTCTAGTAAAATATAACATTGTGAATACCATGGATGAATACCACTTCACAGAATCACAGAGTGGTAGCGGTTGGAAGGGACTTCTGGAGATCATTTAGTCCAACCCCCCTGCCACAGCAGGTTCACCTAGAGCAGGTTGCACAGGATCGCGTCCAGGCAGGTTTTGAATATCTCCAGAGAAGGAGACTTCACAACCTCTCTGGGCAGCCTGTTCCAGTGCTCTTGTCACCCTCAAAGTACAGAAGTTTTTCCTCGTGTTCTTACTTGATACTTCTCACAAAAAAAGATTTTCATACACTGTTTTGCAAAGCCGAGTACAAGAACACAGAATACTTGTGGAAAGTATTGTGCTGTATTCAGGCCATCTGCATTTTTTTCTCTTAAATTTATTTTGCAGACTGAATCTAGGGGAAAAACTGCATAGTATGAATTTTGTCCATGTAGATATATATGAGACCCTTTTGTTTGTGGAAGTACTTGTAAAGTAATGTCTTAATAGATAATGACATTAGATATCTGACGCTTCAAGTGAAAGCTTATAAATATATAGTATGTGTATGCATACACAAACTCATTTGTAAATACATACCAGTTTAGCTATAAGTATATCCACATATACTGTGTGTATATTGATCTATTTTTATATACTACATTGAGCATTGCCAAAATACGTTCACGAAGTAATCTTTCATGAGAAATAATTAAAGACTTTTAGTCTCTGCTCCTATGTTCAAAGAGTACCTTTGCACATAGGAGCAGAGGGTATGTGATGGGCAAGCGTGCACATAATGTCATTGTAGTCCAGGCACAAAAGAAGAGCAGAGGTGGAAGCATGCTTGTTTTTTGAGTTCTTATACTTGACATATTAATTTTTAGCTGGAAATGACATTTTAGTAAGTGGCATCTGTATATTTAGAAGAATTCATAAATTTGTAGATAAGTTTGTCATTGACACTTGTGATGTAAAAATTTATAGGGAGTTCAGATGATAGCACTGTGACTAGTGCTGTTTTTGTCATCTGGAGTTTTTATGAAAAATAATGAAAGTATATATAAAATTGATAACTTTCCAATATTCTGTATCATGATTTGGCATGAAGTTTTGGCTTGATAATGTAGATGCTTCTAAAAACACGTGGTTGTTTCTAAAAACACGTGGTTGTTTCTAAAAACACGTAGAAAGTCACAATGTAGGAGACACAGTTCAGTATATTTAAAAAGATGAATATTTAGATATCATTTGTGACTATGTTAAGAGACTCATATCAGTATGATGCACTGCCACAATCACGTCCTGTGGTAACTTTCTTGATATGTAGTGTATTGTCTTTTTGAACCTTGTATTACAGCTTCTAAACTGATTTTTGAGGCTCACATAGACATAAAAGGACTATTTAAGCACTCAACACTTCAAAATTTCCAGGAAATTTGGAAATAATGATGTGCCAGCCCATTAGCCATATGAGAGCTAGATGCATTTTTTTCCTTACCAAGTATAAAACAAATACTTAACTTCTTTGTGCAATGAATCACAAACTTGAGTTCCTCCCCCAACAGTAAATCTTGAGAAAGAGCAGCTCTCAGAATCAGTTGACCATGCTTATTCAAGATTTCAGAAAAAAACATTGCTCAAGCTGACGTGTTTTAGAGCTTTATATTTCCAGAGCGCTTTTAGCAATATGTATCAATACTTTATGTTGAACAAACATAGTTTTTAAAATTGTATTTGTTTTAATGGTATATGAGGCTCATTCAGAAGTGATAATTGCAGTGTCCAGCTTTGTGGGCACAAGTACGATATAGCTCAGCCTGCTCTGAGATGTGGGGTAAATCTTTGGTCAGCAGGCTGTTTGAGGGGGAAGGAGGAGAAAGACAGTAGTGAGGAGACCTGCCTGGAAAGAATAAATGGACGGTGTCTATGTATAGTGGATTCAGGAGTGGATGGACTATGGTCTGTGCGACAGGAGGGTGCTAAAGCATGAACCTGATCCCTGGGTGATTGCCATGGGTGGACAATCCTGGATTGTCTTAGTCCTTAAGTTATTCTTATTACCTAAAATTCACATCAAGACTTTTTTTGTAAAGTGAGGGATTTGCCTTCTGAATAATGGAATTATCGGTTGCAACTGCTATTCAGGATTGCAGATAAAAAGCATCACTCAAGGAAAGCCCTCTTTTCATTTAGTATGAATGCAGTTGAAATGAAATTAATTCATAGTATTGTGGGTAGTATGCTTTAAGTTAGTTTTTGAAGAAGCTAAAACTCTCCACTGTCCCAACAAGTCTTTACCATGTAAAATGATAAATGTTAGAGAAACTGAATGAGTTGGTGACTTAGTGGTGTGTTACGTGTAATCACTTATGTCAAACAAATTTATAGAACAGATTTCTTTATGTAAATGAATAGATAAAACCCTCATGAATTACAGATTTAAGAGAATATTTTTGTGGGTTTAGCTTTAAATATATTCCTTGGCCTATATTACTCAGTAGTTTTGTTACAGATGATGTTCCATGTTTTGATTTGAAATAAGATACGTTATTTTCTTCTTCCACACTAAATGCTCCCTAAGCTTTCTTGCTTGGCACTATGTGAGATCAGAGGATGTTTCCAGGCTTTTAACTTTCCCACATACGTATTTTTTTCCCCAAGTTCTTTTGAATCTTATTTCTCCATCCTGTTGTCAATTTTTAGTCTCTTACTTTTGCATGTGGCTGGAGTGCACAGTTGAGCACTGAACAGTAACAGTCCTGTCTGTGTACCCCCAGCTCCTTTCAGAATATTTGTATGTTTTGTTCCCTTGGGCGTTCAACTTAATTTCTTGATGACACTCACTTTCATCCCTCATTTTAAACCTGTACTCATTCTTTCGTTGAAAATGAGACCAGGAATAAAAGAAAAATTATTTTCCATTGAAAATGAGTGGCCCAGATTTGGGAGAAGGGGTTTTGCTCTTAATTTTGTACTTAAAAAAAACAACCCCCAAACATCCTTTTTGATTAGCTTGTACCAAGGAAGGTATATTCCTTTGAAGAATTTTGAATGTCAAAATTTGTGTAAGGAAGGAAGTGGCATGCACATGATGGTCACTAGAAAGAATAATAAATGTTGGATCCTGATAGAAAGTCCCTGCTGCCTGAGAGGAGGCACGTTATATTTTAAATTAACTGATGTGATAAAAACTTACATGTTATGTTATGATTACAGAGGTCTTTTGTAAAACTTCAACAGTTATAATGTAGTGTTGACAGCTACACTTCTCAATATGTAGCGTTCTGGCGGTTTTGTGTGATTGCTAACTATTTTAGAAGATAAATTGTTTGTTTAGGTTTAGGGTAACATTTCAAAAGCTTTCTTGTTTAAAAAGCAGTGCATTATAAATAGCAATAAATTCCTTGAAATGGTGTACACATCACAGACTGACAATTGCAGAAGAAATGACTGATTATAAGCAAAAACTCCTTAATGTACATGTTTTGAATAAGTTGCACCTATGTGTACTTTTTTGCATTGATTAAACAGAAAGTTTTTGCAGCCATTCAGCTAGCTTTGTAGTTTAGTCCATTAGTTTTAACTAATGGTATTTAGGTAAGATGTAACTGATTACATTTGGTGAATATCTGTTCTTCCCTGTAATTGTGTTGGAAGTTAACTTAAAGAATAAAAATAAAATACAGAATTTTAAGTGAGTTGTTACAAACACAGTAGTGCTATCAATGTGTAATTGGAAGTTTTAAATACAAGCATTTTGATAAAATTGTGATCTTGTTTTTATAGAAGCTTTGCTTGAGGCAGCTAAATAGCTGGAGATAACTGGGGCCCTCCACTAACTTGGCTTCTGTGTTGAGAATTTGATCAGCTGAAAAGTTAGAAAACTGTCTAAATTAGGACAAATGATATTTCAGCCAGGCGTATGGAAGTCTCTAAAATTTGTCATACAATTATACTCACCCAATAGATTTTATTCTATTAAAGGTATTTGAATATCATTCATACATAGTATTAATAATACAGTTACATAGTATTACATCTATGTGCATAGAATGCACAAAAAGTATGCTGCATGAGAATAACTATTGGAAATAAGTTAGGAAACGAAGTTTTGTCTTAACATAGCACTAAAAAGCCATTAGTATTATTTTTGTGAAGATTGTGCTTAGTTCTTGAAAAGGGAAATCTTTTTTTACAAGTATCGTGTCAATGTTCCAGTCTTCTGCTGTAGATTGTATTGAATGCTGAGATCTTACTTTAATGAAACTCCCTACACTTTTGAATTTGCAGAATGCAGTGAAAACTGGAGAGTTTCAGTATTGCTGTGCCTGTGGCTGAGAAATCTCTTTCCTACTTGAACCTCCCTGTACTGGTAAAAATATCCTGAAAAGTACCATTCCCAGCTCAGGAAGAATTCCCTTGGTGCGTGTTCTGTGGAGAATGGCCACAAGCTCAAATTTGGCTTGGCCCCTTCTCAAACAGTAACTGAGGAAGAGAGGACTGCTAGGCTAAAATCTATGACTCAATGGTTTTTAGTTGTGTTGCATTTTAAGCTTGGTATCTTAAGAAAACCAGACACGTGTGATTTTGTGTGTCATTCAGTCTTCTCCACTAAACCTACTGACTCGTTTCAAACAATCTTGATGGAGAATTAGTCACTTTAAGGATAATAGCCTATAAATTTGTGAAAATCAGTGGCAGCTGGGGAGACCCTAGTGTAGGTATACTTCTCCTTCTGACATTGACATGTATAATCCATTGCCATTTCATTACCTTCTTTCTTCTCATTCCACCCCCAGCAGCTGCCAAAAGCCAAACACTGCCCACATGATGCTCAGCAATGAAAAGAGTTTGCTTGGATAGCAAGTTCTCCAGGCAAAGCTTTGCGCCTTGGGCCTTTCTCTGTCATGTATCTGAAGTTTGTCGTGATACTAGAAATTTGAGAGCCGGGAATTACTCAATTTGCTGGGGCCCTGCTGTAGGTATGCTGCTCAGTTGTGTTTGGGATTAGAAGAAAATTTGGTCTGGACAGTATTCTACTGTCCTCTGAAGGAAGTGGGTGGCAAGGTTATGCTGTAATAAAAATTATTACTACATCCTTGGCAGGTGCTTGGTGGAGGGAATTCTTGCACATGAGGTCTGGCTTTCTAATAAACTGCTGTAGGAAATGTGTTAGGGGAAAGTAAACCCTTAAAGAAAGTGTGAAATGGAGCTGCAACTACAACCCACTAGGACAATGGGGGGAACAAGTACACTTAATAATCTGCCACCACAAAGGAAAGTGATGTCTTGGTGCCAGTTGAAATAGGGTTGGGGACTAGTGCTCTAGCAGGTGGAACAGATTACAATAGGAAGAGTAACCTGAATGGGCCAAGGTTTTGCTAATGGTTCCCAAGTGGTGGTTAATGAATCAGTGTTGTGATGGAGCCATGCTCACAATGATATTTTGATCTCCGTGCAGTGTTCAGGACAACATACTTGATAAATGCTAGAGAAATAGTGCTCAGCTATTCTTAATTAGTATTTCAAGGGGCCTGTAGCAAGGATGAGAGCATGTCCAGTCTCTGCTACAGTGTCTTCCAAAATAGCACACAAAAAAATGTAAACTGTCTTAAATATCATTACTCTACACAGAAGAAGCGTAGTGGTGTAAGAAAAAAATGTTTGTTGTGGTGCTGACCAGTTCAGTGGCTGGACCTGTCTGTGGGTGAGGTGGTCCTATAACAGCCCCTGAATTGTGTGTTAGGCTGGATGACAGCAGAACAGTCAAACTGTTCTGGAGTTTCCATGTATGGAGATAAACTGTTTCAATGTAAAATATAGATTCTGTTTTGTTCAGACTTCATTTTCAAGAAAAAGTTGTGTTTTTTTTTTTTTAGTAGATACCAATTCTTTTAACACTCTTTATTAGATTTTATTGTTTCTGAACACAAGTCAAAAAGGAGAATAAAAATGTTGTCGGTCACTTCTCGTGTCTCTTCTTATGTTTTGCAGTCTGTTCTCCTGAGTGCGTTTCCCGTCGCTTTTTCTTCCCAGTCCTTCAGGGTAAACAGTGTTTTAGCCACTCTTCCTTCTCATTTCCAGGCACAGAGAATACATGGGGCAGAAGGACCTTTTTTAGCCCACATCAATCCTGTATCAAGGATGTCCCACATCATCAGTTTTGCTGAAAGAGCTTACCTAGCAAAAATCTTTCTGCGATGTCTCTCCTCTTGACTCCTCTCCTTTCAGGCCACCCTGGTGTGAGAATTACTGAGTTAGAGTTCTGTGCACTGTGTGTTTTGTGGAACAAACATTTAGGAATTGCCTTTTTTTCCCATCCCTTCCATCCTTCCTTGAATAGTAATACCAAATCTTGAATATAGCTGCCAGTTGCTACTCTGATATTTCTTACTGTTTGTTGTTTTCTTCTTTGTAGCTTTGAGAGCTCTGGTCATGGATCAGAACTCCACTATGCTAGGTATTAAACAAACACAGAATAATGTTATGGAATTAAGATGCCCCTACCCATATCCCCCCAAACCAAAGCCCTAGGCAAAATTCCTGTAACATAAGGAAGAGTGAAATCTTTAAAAAGCTTATCATAGGAGAAATTGCAGAAAAGCCATTTTGAGGTGTTTATTTCTATTAAAAAGCACTTACATCGTGGTAGGTGGCCTCCTAATTTTTTAAAAGCACAATAAATATATCAGAAACTTTACTACATGATCAGTTAACAGTTTATAATATAACTTTCTTTCCAAAATAGAAAGAAGATATTTGTACAACTTGCTTCCCTCAAAAAGACTTGCAAAGTCACTTTGTTTGTTGCTCTGTCTTAGATGTTGAGAAATTGGGGTGTATTTCTGAGGGTCATTTAGTGAGAGTAGCCCATTTTATTTATCTTTGGCCTTATCACCATAGGCTTTTAGACTCTGGCAGTTCCCTGTCTTGTAAACAAAGGAATGTTCCTCTCAAATACCTCGGATAATCTGCTTATCAAAACAGTAGCAACATCACAGGGAGATGCGATTGCCCAGAAATCAATAGGCAGACAGCACACATTCTGAAGTATCAGTGCAACAGACTTCCTACAAGCTTCCTGGTTTTCAGCTGGGGCTGCTGTGGCAGCGTTTTGGCCTGCCCACAGCTTTCACGTGGATTTTTAACTCATACCTCTATTTTAGAGCACATTGTGCTATGCTAATATAGAATTAACAAAGCATGGCTTATGATAACAGACTGAGAGATAGATATAACCTTCTGATCTAGTACAGGTATCTTAGTGTGCCTTGCTGATCACTGGTACTACTTGTTTCTCTGAATCTAACATCAGCTGAGATAAGATGCAACAAGATGCAGATGCAGGCTAACACCTTCTTAAATTATTTCTTGATTGCTCTAGCTTGTCCATTATCTGGTACATAATTTAAAGAGTTGATTTTCGACGTGTTTCTACATGAAATAGTACTGAAAAAAAAAAAGTAGAAAAATAAAGACCTTCCATCATGTTCTCATGTGCCACAGAGAAGGACAGAGCTTAATCTGTGAGTACTCGCTCCGAGGTATGTGACTTGCCAGTTGAAAAGATTTAAAATTGGGTTTTGTAACAGCGAAAGAAAACGGACTGTCTTGAATAGACTTTTGAAGGTACAACAAGTGTATATGTAGAAGCTATATATAATTTCCACATATAATACAGAACTTCTTAATTATTCTACAAAAGAGTAACTCAGTCTGATTTAGCTAGATCTTCTTTTCAGTATTTTCACTGTCATAATTTTTAAATAGACATATGTGTATATCATTTTAAAGTTAGTGTGCGTTAGACTAGCTCACACTGTCCAAAAGATTTACAGATGTCATGTTTAGGTCAGTGATTTTTCTCTGTTTCAGTCTTGTTACGCTTCTAGTTTGCTGTTCACTAGAAGAATAATAAAATTAATTTTCTATTTCTATATTTCAGTTTGTTTGTTGTCAACTCTTAGTAAAATTTTCTTTGCAGGGTAATTGTGCTATGAAATTATTGAGGCTGTATTAAAGTTGGTCACTCATTTCTAAGTAATGCTTGACCTGTGCTAGCCAGCAGAAATGTTGTTGCAAGGTTAGGCAGAAGTGTATGAATGAGTTTGGCTATTTCTGTATCTGTATAATGCATATCGCGAGTTGTATAGCAGTGCAACATAATCAGATACCTTTTTGAAAGCAAGATCTTGATAGTGCTTACCTTTTTAGTGAAACTTGTAGTGTATTTTTAAGATAATATTTTTAAAAACTTGTATTACTTTTTGTTTCATTTTTGTGTGGAGAGGAATCATAGAGCTATTTAGGATGATCTGTGGAGATGATCTAGTCCAACCTCATGCCAAAGAAAGTACAATTAGAGCAGGCTGCTCCAGGGCTCGGCCAGCCAAGTGCTGAATAGCTCCAAGGATTGAGATTCCACCACCTCCCTGGGCAGCCTGTTCCAATACTTGATCACCGTCCTGGTGGAAGAGCTTTTGCCCTGCTTGGAATTGCCTGTGTTTAAGATTTGTCAAAGGTATACTGTGAGAGGATGAGTGGCAACGGACACAGAGCCTGCCTGTCTCTTCTCTATACCCTCCCAGTAGGTAGCTGTGAACAGCAGTTGGATCTCCCTTCTCCTGGCTGAGCAACCCCAGTTGTCTCAGTGTCCCCTGAGGGAGAGCTTATGTGCTCCAGCCCCCTAACCACTATGGTGGTCCTCCATTAGACTTGGTTCTCGTAGTTCCATGTCCTTCTTGTATTGGAGAGCTGTAGACTGGGTGCCGTATTCCACATGATGTCTCACAAGGGCCAAAGAGAGGGGAAGAATCATGCCCCTGGCTTCACCCTTGCTAATACAGTTTAGCACACAGTTGGCCTTCTTTGCCTTCTTTGCAGCAAGGGCACACTGCTGACTCATGTTCAACTTGCTGTCCATTGGGACCCTTGGATTCTTTTCTGCAATGCTGCTTTCTAGCAATTTGGCTTTTAGTCTGTACAGTTACACAGAGTACCTCAATCCGACGTGCAGGACTTAACGTTTGTGTCTGGACTTCATGGAGTTCCTGACAGCCTTTTTTTTCAGCCTCTTAAGGACCCTACCAATAGCAGCCCTGCCCACCAGTACATCAGCTCCTCCCCCTAAGCTGGTACCATCCACAGCTTTGCTGAGGGTGCACTCTATCCCATCTTCCAGGTCTTTAATAAGGATGTTAAACACCATGGGCTCGGTACTGATCGCTGAAGGATGCCACACGTAACCAGCCACAAACTGGACTTTGTACCTCTGAGCACAATCCTTTGAGCCCAGTGGTCCAGATGCTTTTTCACCCAACTTATCTCCCACTATCCAGTTGGTATCTCGCCAATTTGGGAATAAAGTCTGTGCAGAAGACTCTGTCAAAGGCCTTGCTAGAATGAATATATGCTGAGTATTACTTTTGGTCACACCACAGCAACTAACTACTCAGCCATATAAGCCCAGTCCACTAGTGGGAAATGTGTTCTTCTCATCCTCCTCAAGTTTTTGCATCTTGCAATTTAAGATATGCTTTATGGAAATAGAAATATGTATCTCTTACTGACCAGTAAAGAATATTGAGCTCACTGTTTTGGAGACGAGAAAGGATCAGAAAAAGAAAGATTTTGTAGAGGAAGAGAGAAAATGGCAATGGAGAACTCTCTGCAAGTTTGTGCAGTAGGTATTTAGGATCGGTTCAGGTTTTAAAATTTTAATTCATAATGGTTGTTTCTACACCATTATGTTGGGTGTTTTTTTTATTTTTTTTAGAACTCAGTTTTCTTTATTTTTAACATGATTTGATGAAAGCAGAAGGACAATAGCTGCATAAATAGCTAAGCGATTCCCAAGAGAAAACATTATTTTCCATAAAGCATGCTTATGAGGCATTTTATTTTGGAGGTTTTGCACATTAAATAGGGTTTATGTATTTTAAAATGAGAAAGTGTCTTTTTAAAGAGAAAAAGAACTATGTATTTTAAATTTAGAAAACAGAATAATGAATGAAGATAATAAACTCCACTTATTAGGAAAGATCATCACAAACCTCATCTAGTATGTGTTCAGGTGTTGTCAATTTTAATTCACTTTAAACCTCGTGATAACTGTTTTATATTGCAGAAGAAAATTGACCAGCAAACTTGCATTTAAATTTAGTAACCTAGGTGTCTTTAGCAAGTTACTTATGACTTGTATAGTTTTAGATATAACCGTAGTGCTCTATAAAAACATTTCAGGTGTGTACCTGGTCTGCCACATTTGCTCAAAGGGAATAAGGAGCCTGGTTGTGCAAACTTCTATTTGTTCTGCTCCAAAGTATATTTGTATAACAACTCCCATAAGCAATACCTCATGTTAAATTTTTTAAGTTTTCTAGGCTTTGCTTATGATACAAACTAGTGGGTAAGGATATTTTTGTAAATGAGTGTTTTCTTTAAAAGTCATCTCCCTAGATACGTCATGAATATTTTTAGTTTTCCGCTTTTGTGACTGTTGTTTGGAATCACTCTTGTTAATGCTAAAATGAATGGGCATTTATCAAATCTCATACTATAACTATAGTGATTAGCACTTTTGGAATGTAACTCCCTTCCCAGCCCCAGCATAATTTTGACTTTAAAATGTTTGTCATCTGGTGTGAGGTGGATTTATGGGAGCGCAGTAGTTTTAGTGCCTTTTGGCTGTGTGTTTCTGATGACATCACTGTGATCTAGACACAGTGTGTGACTCTAGTTGGTTCCAGTGTTAAATAGTTTCATAATTATGCTAGTTTTGGCAGTTCACTTGGAACTTTTTCCCATCTCTTTAATGAACATGTTTTACTTCTGAGCTTATGAGACAGCCACATGTTTGAGAAATTAATAGTGTGCTCTTAAAGTTAACATTGAGCAGAAGCATTTAGATACAGAAAGCTTTTGGTTGTATGTCTACATAGGAGTGCAATTCCTATAAGGTCATGGCCACTGTTATCATCTTCCGGTAATTAAAGAATACAACATTTGCTTTATGAAGTATCAGTAGCTGTTGTAAAAAATGGTGTGTGTTCGTGCTCAAAAAAACCCCATGCAGTGCTCTAAAACCTTTTTGATAATTGTGTAGTGTAAGGAAATGAATGGATCTTATCCCAGATTAAAAAAAACTTTTTTCAAATGTTTGGTCAGGTTGAATTATTCTTAAACTTAGGAGTTATATTCTTACTTCACGTGGATAAGTCACATAGGTATATTTCTGAGATAAATTTTTGTGTGTTGCATTTTGGCACGATCTTGGAACATGTACATTTTTGTTTTGATTACTTTTAGGTCCAACTTGCTCTAAATGGTTGCTACCGTTTTCCGTCACAACAGACTTGTAGCTCAGGGAAATACAAAAGGCTTATTGTATTGAATTGATTTATAGGCTAAGTTTTGAGACTTTCTTTCAAAATTAATGGTTCTTCACCTCTTTTCCTTTAAAACAAACAAAACTGCCCAAACCACAGTGTGGTAGTGTGTATTCCTTACTCTCTGAAAGTGGTAAAAGCTTAAACCACTCTTATTTCATCTTTAAGTGTTAGTAATACTCTATATGATTAAAACATCATATAGATTTTGCATGAAGTTATGAGAAGATTCATCGAACATGGTTGTCTCAGCATGCAGATAGAAAAGGTAGACTTGAATGTAGTCAGGCTTGATACAGTTAACAGTTCAAAAATAGAATGCCTTCCCCATGCCC
This sequence comes from Burhinus oedicnemus, assembly GCA_008921705.1. Taxonomy (NCBI): domain Eukaryota; kingdom Metazoa; phylum Chordata; class Aves; order Charadriiformes; family Burhinidae; genus Burhinus; species Burhinus oedicnemus. The sequence goes on along the minus strand of VFFE01009182.1, from coordinate 739,794 downwards.
TCGGCCCCCCCTTTCTTTTTCTCATAGCCAACATAAATATTAAAAGGCAAGCGTAATGTGATCCTATCAGATAAAATTGTTAAAATACTCGTACCACAGCATTCTGTACAATCCGTAAGTGAGCTCAGGAAAGAAGGAAATGTGCTAATTGAGCTGTTTGGTCACTCTGACATCTTGGGGTTTTTTTTTGCAAGTTCAACACAAAAATAGCAGTGTGGTGACTCATCTGAAAAAGTGTTTTCGTGCTACATATGAACTAGTTTCCAAGAAAGAGGTTATGGTTAAAAGTTATTTCAAAAATTTTAGCTTAAAAGTCTATGATCGAATTTTTCTCGGTAAGCTGGAGATGTGAAGGAGAGGTGAGCTTTTCTGATTGTAAAACATACATGCTGATGAAGAGGCTTCTGTCACCCCAGGTTTAAAGATAAAGGAAGAGCTTCAAGCTGTCCTTATTACTCAGGTATGCCATGAAGAGAGCGGTGGCTTCTGATGAAATTGCACCATAGTTAGATGTTCTGAGAGAGTCTTCAGGAGACTGACATTCCTTGATGAAAAGCATCAGAAGGTTGTCAGAGATGATAAAGCAAACAGATGCCCTCCAAACAGAGCTGATGATAAACACCCATTTGATTTCTTTCATGCATTGGAATGGGAAAGTCCTGTATGACTGAAATGGCCAAATAACCCTAGATTAAAAAACAACAAAAAGCTTGTTTCAGTTCTATATTAATGACTGGAAAATCTCAAATCCTTTATGGTAACTTTTTTTTTTTAATAGCTTTCTTCTACCCTTGTAATGTATGAATAGGTCTGTCTTCTGCAATTTCTCCAAATAAGTTTAGCCTTATGGTTCCACTGCTCCAATCCCTGCTAAGATTATATTGCTTATCATCTTTTTTCTTAGTGAAATGGTGTTTTCACTTTATCAAAGAATTTCCTTCTGTGTCCTGTTTTTCTAAATATGGAGTGAAAGGAAAGAAACTCTCTCTTCAATTGTTATTGAAATTGTGGACTTCTATTTAAAATGTATCATTACGTGTAATTTTTTTTTTTATTTTTCATGCAAAAAGCATTAAGAAGCAAGTACTGTGAAGATTCCATTTTGTAATTTCTCTGAGATTATTAAAAATGCCAGGCAGCATGCAGGGAAACACATGATCTATCCTGTACAAAAACCTAGCATGGTTTAAGCTGTTTGTTTTTTGGTGGTTAGAGGACTTAAGAATATTATAGCCTCATACTGCTGCACTTGACATTTATTCCCCGAAACCTTCTTTTTGTGAACACGTTGTGTGATCCCAGTAGTGCCACAACCCAGAGACAATTTCACTCTTTTTCTGCAGGAGACTACATCTATCAAAGAGATAATTTGGCTTGCATTAAAAGTTGTAAGAATTTGCTTCCTGTCCAACCTACTCTTCTAATACACTTACAAGAATTTTTTTCTTGGCTTTCTTGCACTTGAGTCTTGTAGTTAAACTGTCATTCTGGAATGTAATGGGAATAATAGTGGAGTATTTAAAACCCTAAATTCAGCTAATTAAGATTTTCTTGTGTATGCAAATTTCATCTTGTAAGGTTTACATCATATTTTCTAATTATGAGCCATGTTTTCTGTTTCTGAATTCCTTAAGGTGCACAAGCTGTGTAGAAGCTCAAGATGAGCCGGTGCCCTCAGTTCATTTATCTTTTCTGGGGCCATGTTTTACTATTTTAGAAGTCTACAAAAATATTTTCTTTGTGAATCAGCTTCAGTTAGCTGTATTAGGAAGGACATGACTGACATCTTGGAACCATCTGAGGTGATTTCATGAGTAGGCATGTGAGCTCATAAAATTCAGTAGTTTCTCATATTTGTTTTGCTAGTCTGCAGGCCTCCGTCTTTGTTTGAAGGCATGTTTCAGCTGAAATGCAGCTAGATGAAATGTGTTCAATGGAAATTAATAATTAAATGACTGAGTTGTTTTGTTTTTGTTTTTTTTTTTTTTTTTTTTTTTTTAAAATAAGTGGAAGTATTAATTGCAAATATTTTTTTATGTTGTTCAACTAGTTTTGTAATAATTTCTGTAGTTATATGCATGCACAGAATTGAATTGATGGAATAACAGTAACAAAAGTTTAGTTTACCAAATCTTTACGAAGTCATCTTCCCACATTTATTTTCTTTTTGTTTGGTTGACTCAGTTGCTTTCTTTTCCTCTTGCAGGAAGACCACGAAAGTTGTGGTTCCAGTTCAACAAACCGCAGTACTACAGAAAGCATGAAATCAGCAGTAAAACCACGACGAGTTCAGCAATCTGCTTCGCCTGACCCGGATTTACCTCCAGGTAATCCATAATTTCAGAAGCTGGATTGTATTTGAGTGATAGAAAATACCTAAATTTCAGTCAGGTGACCACAGTGTCTAAGTTACACTACTATATCTCTGTCCACCTGCAAATCATGTAAAAGTGAGTGAAATACTTAAATATTAGAAAGTAGAACCAAATTGCAATAAAACGTAGTTAATCCTTGTATCTTTTCCTTCCATTTTGTTGAATCCTTAAATTTACAGAACTCATTTGTAGCACAACATAGATAAGTGTGAGAAACATACTGTAGGGGTAGCATGTTAGGTTTTATCCTCTGCTGATCCGATTCTTCTATTTCAGATCACTCTTTTCTACTGCTCATTAACTGCTCAGTGGTTCATATTAAGTTCTTTTCTTGTATGTTTTCAGACATTTTGTTTTCAGATTCTTATAATAGTTTTAAAGGTAAGATATTTTCTCTTTATGAGAGTAATAATTCTGAGAGAGATTTCTTATGAAGTCCTGTATCTACTGGTGAAGATGTTCACTTTTTTCCTGACATGGAATTTGGCCCAGTTGAACTTGGAAATACTTACATGATATAAAAATGCTTAAGGAACTATATATATGGTTACTATTGCTTCTGTGTTTGCACAGAAATTTGGAGTATGAGGTGGTGTTTTGTGCAGAAAAATTAAATTGGAGAGTACTGAAATGAATTGCAGTTTGCCTTCTTGGGGCATGTATTTTTAGAGGGGTTAAAGACAGGACAGTTCTGCGTTAGATTTTTGTTCTGTCTTTTTAACAGAAAGTTTATACTTGCTTCGGATCAAAAGAGAACATTGAAATTTAGTGTGTGGATTATTATGTACTACAGAGTATTATCTTGCTTTGGAATGGGTACTTGAGGAGCCAGATCCACATGCTCTCTTAAAGCCCTGCGGTCCAGTAAACTCCGGTGGTTTGGAACTGCAGGACTCTTGGCATCCACTGTTTCCTACCATGGACAGCGCTTCACCTCTGGCAGTTCCTTGGCGTTTGGTTCTTTGGGTGTCATCTGTGAACAACAGGAGTCAAAGGCTTGCCAAAGAATTGGGTGGTTGTATGCTTCAGTGACAGTTTTGGGATTTTGGTTCCTCAAGTTTGTTTCTGTCAGTGTTATTTGTGGACCTCCCAGAAAGATGTAGTCTTAGTGAAAGGCTGGAGGCCTGCTTATTGTAATGTTGACATCTGATGAGGTTAAAACATTCCAAAAGATGTGTTTCCACAGATCCAGATGCAACATGCGCATTGAAAATTGGTTTGCATGTCATCTTTTATGAATGTATTGTGGTTCTTAATGGTTAGTGTGCTCATACGAATTGCACATATTGTATTTGCAGTACCATAGCAAATTATCAGATCTGCTGCCTCCTTATGTTCCTATTTGATAGATTCTGTAGATGTACTTTGTGCTTCTGTGAAACTGTAGGGCACTATAACCTCCTTCGTTGTCATCACATTCCTTCTTCAACTGCATTAGAGTATGTTGGTAGTGAAGTCTGATGATTTAGAGAGAATTAGTGAAATCTTACCTTATTGAATGGACTGTAGGGTACTTCCCATATGGCAGAGTTCTCTAAATACAGATAATTTTGGTTTTGTTTTTTGATGCATAAATAACGCTGTTTAATAGAGAGGTCCTATGTGGTAAGCAGCCTCCATGAGGAGTAGAGGCCTCCTTCTAGGAAGATTTTATTCTCTGTGGTATAGGATATGGTTTTGCTAAGCTTTAATTTGCACATCCTGGATTTTAGTAAGATGTTGAGTCACCTACTTAGATTTGTTTTAGTCTTTGGAGGATATAGGTGTCATACTACTGTTGTAATTTGTTGAAAGATTTATTTGTCCTTTACCTCTACTGTGTTCTCAGAGATGGCACTAGGCAGAGCTTAGCTAAAAAAGTAGCTTTGTTAACAATAGACCACTGCTAAACTTAAAATGTTTAGATGTGACCACTCTGATGATATCAATTCTGTTGAATCAATAAACCACTCTGTGGACTATAATGCTACAATATTTTGGAGGGTTGGATCTGAAACTGCATTTGTAGTTCTTACTGGACAGTGCAGCCTGCTGGGTTCTGGAGAATTTGGAAGAAGCATACATGTGGATTTTGTGTTGCACCTCAGGAAAGAACTTACCCCTACAGATTTCCTGGTATTTTTAGTCACTTCATCCCAAAATACCTGAATTTTAGTGAGAAAGATGATCATAGTGTTATATTTGAAAATTAAAGGAATAAGAAGCAACCCCTGCCTGTTTTCTTCCATTTGTATTTAAAACAACCCCGTGCTTTTTTTTAAAAACTGTATTATACATGAACTTGCTGATGTTTTTATTGGTTTGTTTTGAATAGTAAGAACTACAATTTAAATTAATTTTCTTAAAAGACTGATCCTCACTCATGAGAGTCTCATTCTAGTGTCTTTGAAGCTAAACTTAATTAGGAAGCTAGTATATGTATGGTACTTTGGTACTTTTAATAATATACTGCACCACTAGTTTGGAAATGTCTCCGCAAAAGTGTGAAACAAAGTTTTAATCAAATCTGTGACTCTTGTTTCATTTTTATGCATTCAGGCAAAAAGACACACAGATGGAAGCATTGTTGCTCTTTTCCTGAATACTGCTGGAAACTATCAGTAGAACTTGCTTTTTTATTTTTCTGCTATGATGCTGGATTTGTAATGTTTCTGTTGTTCCCAGCAGGAAAACGTAAATTAGATTGACCTTGAAAGACCCTTGAAAGGAAAATATTGAAAAAATTTGGACCTGTGGACTGACAGCTTTACTTTCTTCAATGAAATTAGTAGCTTGCTTTAAAATCATAATTAAATTACTGGTTATGATTTTATAGTTGCTAGTTATTTAGTCTGCAAAATATTTCTATGGTGAAGCAAGAAAAGCAAGTAAATGCTTTTTGCCGGCTTCTAGTTATATACAGGTCAGTTTACACCACTGTACTGATGAATATGAGTCTCTTACGCCCCTTAATTGTTGAAATAATAAATATGGTTTTCTGAATTCATATCACCTAAAAATATGTTACCATTTCAAGAAGTCAGTGAGAAAATTCTTAAAAGCTGGGTTTTTTTAGAGTGATATGCTAAAAAGGTAAATTCAGATTATGTTAAAAATCTGACGGTATTAAACTGTCAAAATGTTGACTTCTGTTGCATTTCTGGATTTTCTATTTCTGTGGACAGTGGTCTAAAACATTTTCCTGATTTTGTTTTAATACAATTGCAGTCTCATTAAGGTGGCAGGAGATGTTAAAATGCTGTTTCTGTCCTGCTGGAACTAGCTTTGCTCAAAGGGTTACATGTGCTCAAGAATAGTATAAAATGAAGCAAGCTGAATTATGATAAGAAATGTGATACATATTTTATAATTAAGATTTTAATATTGAAATACTTTTGAAACATAGAAATGTACCTGATCAGAATAAAAATATTTTGCTAATGGTAGCTGAAAGCATGTTTTGCCTTTAATAAAAGAGGTGATTGGAGGCTTTGAATGCTGGAAAAGGAAAAACGTCTTATGTCAACTGTGTAAATTTGCAGTTGTGGAACTCAAGAAAATCACTTATGTAATGTTAAAATGTTCCATATACTCGAAGGTGAAAAGTAATACTTGCGTGTGAAAACGATGAATAACTAGAAAAAACAGAGTAGAATGGAAGTATCAACCTGAGTCTGCTCCTGCTTATCTCACAGTGTTTTGATGTTCATTTTAAGTTTTATTTGAATTAAAATTGTTGATATAAATGAGTCTTATTTAATGCAAGTTTCAGAAAACTACTATTGAAGTGTGCGGACTTAAACCTGTGTCATTAACTGGCTTTTTTCAGTGTCGTTACCAAACTAGACCTCTATAGTGTGTATTAAATGTATTTTTAGACAGAATGTGAGTAATGTTATAAATTTTAAAACATAGAAGTTTTAAGGCTCAGTTTTTCTCCAGCACAGATGAGTTAGCTCCATAGTTACGTTCAGTATACATAAAAGACATGAATATGGCTAGTATTTGATTTCTTTACCATATTGGTAAAATATGAGTGTTTACTGCATACTGGGAATTCACAGACGAGATCATTTTTCCAATCACATTATGTCTGAAAAAATTTAAATGGATTTTTTCCCAACAGGCTTCAGTGCAGGTGCTTACTATTTGGGTTGTTGACAGAAACTGATTTTGCTGTACCTCACAGGGGTCTTACTGAGCATGATGTGGATATATTAGCTTTTAGAATGAAAAGAATAGGCATATTAATATTTAGTTAACTTTTAAAAAAACTGGGTGAGGGGGCACATAGACGTAATATATGCATACTTGAAAAGTAACCTAGCAACTGGTGTTCACTTTTCCAAACCTATTTCTAAATGTCTTTCAAGTAAAAACGTCACTGTCATTAAAATTCTGTCTACAATAATCCAGCGTCATCTGTTTTCTTAATTAGTTTGAAAATTGATTCTTGCCACCAAGAATTAATCTATTGCACTGTATTGTATTCCTAGTATTTACAGGTTTTTTTTTTTCCTATAGTTTTTTGCATTTCCAGGATGCCAATTGACTTAACTGCACTGAATGTTAGAGTTTTAAGTCCTGTGATTTTTTTGGATAAATGAAGGACAATGTTACTTGGTTTGTTTTAATTTTGATTTTAAAAAAGAGTACAAGTTGGAAATAATGACTTTAGTAATAAATGAATTTGGCATCCTGTCTTCCTTATAACTCCTAAGAAATTGTTTTATTTTATAGGTTATGTTCAGAGTTTGATTAGACGTGTTGTGAACAACGTCAACATTGTGATCAACAATCTGATACTAAAATATGTGGAAGATGATATTGTTCTCTCAGTCAATATCACTTCTGCAGAATGCTATACAGTGGATGAGTTTTGGGATCGAGCATTTATGGACATCTCTGGTAAGTAGATATTTTTTGGTTTTAGGTATCACAGTGGAGGCACTCTAAAATTCATAAAGAAATTCGCAAGTCTAGTAAAAATGGCTCTTTACATCAGAACTGAGATACTTCCTGCCTGTTTTTATTTCTTCCCAGTTTTTTTCCTTCTCCTTCATTTTGAATAGCTGATTATAATAATATAGATGGATTCTTAACACATATTTGTATGATCACAGATAATTATACAACATGATTTGAAGTTCTCTCTGCTCATACTTGCTATCCTTCTGTGATTACATTTCATTTTGTGCTTGCTGCTCGTGGTGAGTGCTTAGACAATCTATTTTTGTGAATGAGCAGTAGCATCTTAAGGCATTCCATTGCAATTGTTTGTGATGATCCTAAAACTCTATAAACAGGCTGACTAGAGAGTTAGTAAAACGTGCTGCACTATAATGAACGTAGCATACCAGTTGTGTGATATACTTCATTTTGCTTCACATTTTCAAAATTTGGAGTGTTTTTCCTGATTTTTATCTTGGTCTTCAGTATCTTAATGTCTCAGTCTTTGAATTACCAACGTTCACCTGTAAGTCTAGGTGTTCTTACTGACATCTGGTAGAGGTGGAATTTGGGTGCAGTAAGAGTATTTTAAGATCACACAGATAATCTGTGGTAGAATGGGGAATTTAATTAATAGTTTCCTCACCACTGGACCCATTTCTGTGTTCTGGCTAAAATTATTACAAACTAATACGACAAAATTACGAAATAAGTTTCATGTTAAGATCACTATAATAGCTCTTGTTTGCTTTGGAAGATGCAAAAGAAAACTGAGGGAAAACACAAGATTCTTTCTGGGAGAATAATGAGAATAATATTTATTGGTCTTATGCTTGCACATGAAGCAGTAGTCTTACTTTATAAGCAGATCTAAGGTACAGTGAAGGGATGAAAATTTGAATTGGCTGTAACTAATTTGTCCTCACTCTTTGAGTATTCAGATGAGAAAGTCTGTAACATGTTAAATTATTCTCTAGTCACATAAGCAAATACTTTGCTGATTATTTAAATAATGACCACACAACTATCTTATATTGTTTTCTTCTAGATAAGAACATGTATACATAACTTGTTTTTCTTATGTGATATATTTTTTTTTTTAACCTATATACTTCTTTTAAAAGCCACCGATCTGGTACTGAGAAAGATGATCAACTTTTCTGACTGCACAGTATGTCTTGATAAGAGAAACGCTAGTGGTAAAATTGAATTTTACCAGGAACCTCTGCTGTACAAATGTTCCTTCAGGACTCGTCTGCATTTTACTTATGATAACCTCAACTCCAAAATGCCATCTATTATCAAAGTAGGTATCTGAAATGATTTTTTTTTTGCTATTCATTTGTGCAATATCGAGGTTTTTCAAAATATACTTTGAAATTTAAAGTAAAATGAACAGCTAATGCTCTTGGGTTTTGCTAAAGGGATTTTTTTGATTATGTTTTGTTCATATGATGCAATTAGTCTATGTACAGTAACAGCATGTAAGTAAGGAAGTAATGCTCTCAAATCTTTTCTATTTTTCCTGAATTTTTAAAAAAGAAAATATAATAATTGTAAGGAAAAAACATGTCTGCAGGTAATCTGTTAAAGAAAAAAAATACTATATGCTTTTTACTTATGTTATTGTCTCAAATGCTGCTCAAACTCTAATGAATAACAAGAAACTTCAGTGTATTAGCAGTATTTAGTGAACCATGTGAAATGGATTAGCAAGCGAAGCCCAGTTCCTAGTGAACAGGGGTGCAATATTACTTTTGGACATCTGACACTAGGTGACATCTTTACATTTTTCACTGCAGAAGCAAAATGCTGAGTTGGTAGAGAGACTAAACTACCTTTCACTCCCCGCCCCCCAGCTCTGAGTAGTCATACATGTAAGTTTTTGTCCTCCCTCCCTCCTTCCCTCAACGAATACCAATGGTGCACATTTAATTAGTTGAGAACTGTTTTAAATTAAGACACAGACTTTATCTAGGTTTTTTCCAAGTTTTAATAACAAATAATCTTCAGGTGCATGCACTGCAAAATACTAAATTTTGAGATAAATTTTGGAGCTATTTCTCAAGAATATAATCTAGAAGTGTCACTCTCAGTTAGGATACTGCATTTGTTTGACTCGTGGTATGATTCAGGAAGTCCTAAGCTGTTGTCAGCTTAAGGGTAGAGTCCAATTTGTCAAATGCCTGTATTTCATCTATGTGCTGTACAGCTGTATACCTTTGATTACTTCAGGTAAATTTGGAGATTTGTGGATGGCCATATGAGTATTTATGCAGATAAGAATTGTCACGAAATGCTGGGTACTTGCGCACAAATTTCTGGTAGTACATATGTTTGTAGGAATTTCACAACTTTGGAAATTTGCTTATTTTGAGTTTTATAGATGAGAAGTTATATATTCAACGATCTTAGGACTTTTAACCATGTGCTTTGTAACTTCAGAGTCTGTATGTAGTCCAGTGATAATAAGGAATCATCATATGACTGTCTGTAGTTTAGCAGTTATGGTCTTCATGTTCTGTGATGACAGTATGATGACTGCATATAGACAGTAAATCTTGATGTTAAAAAACCTGATTTTTAAATTAGCCAAATAATTCTGTACATTTTGGAGAAGTAATATGTAACTAACTGAAGTCCTATATGCCAAGTTTTAATGCAGAGCAAAAGTTTATGGCTAAATTGCAAGTCTCTGGCAGCACACTTTAACGGAAATGTTGACACAATCTTCTGTATAGTTTAAAATGGTACTATTGTTGTAAAAATGGTGATTACTATTATTATATTATTACTTACAATCTTTACTGGATACTGGACTAAAATAAAACACATACTAGAATGCACTGAGGTGATAGTAATTTAATTAAGTTTGTATTAAACTTTTCTGGTTATCTTTGTTGGTCACCATTCACTGCCCCTGTCCTTTTTTAAGGCACATTTCAGTTTGTTCAAAGATGTCTTTTATCTTTTTTTTTCCCCTATATACTCTGATTTTTTTGGTTATGTTGCACATAGTTTACTTATCTTTTTCTCTTTTTCTTTTTTTAATTTGTTTCTTTTTTCTCTTTTTTGTTCCATCTTTAAACAAAAAATACAGTTTGTGAAGATACTCAGAAATGTGCTCAATTAAATGAAAACATGTAGATATATGATGCTAGATTAATATTTAAGTGAATTAATTGTTTATTATGATCCAAAGAATAATGAAACAAAGGTAATGATTTTTTAATTTTTGATCTTTTCCAGTATTTCACTGCCATACTATTATGCAACAATTACATCTACAAATCTGTTGACTCTCACAAATTTTACGTTGGATAACTCTGATTTGTTGTATGCATGGAGATTGTGCGTTATGGATCATCAGGATGTGTTTATTTAAAAAGACTGTTTTTAAAATATTTAACTATTGAACAGACATAGCTGTATTTTCTTAAAATTGAAGTAAAAGGAGTTGTTAGCAGTAAACATAACTACTTCGTTAATGGAATTAATTCAAGGACTGTTAAACCTTTTTAAAAGTCTCCACTGCTAATGAAATTACTGTAGCTTCAGTGTATCTGGAGTGTAGACTACTGAATGCCAGCAGTTTTTCTTCTGGTGTTTTGTTTCCCAGGTAAAGACAAAAGCCAGCAGCACTCAGTATTCTCCAAATCTGTGAAGATGTTTATAATGAAAACTTTGATACTTTGTGGTGTTCAGTTGGTAAAGCACATCTGTTTTTCAGTCTTGAGTGAAAGTTTCCAAGACTTCCACGTTTGTAATAGCATATGCTCTGCTGGTTTCTCTGTAGGGACTAGAATATTTTTATAACCTGTATAATTTTGACTACTGTCTCTTGCAAAGTTTTGGCCAAACTTATCTTAATGAGTTTAATTTAAGTTAAAACTTCTTAAAGGAGGACAGTTCTGAAGTACTTGAATTTGTATTTGCATGCTTTTAAATTGGGAACACTAAGCTGCTATTTTCAATTTTAGAATGAAAATAGTACATGTAGGCGGCAAACTCATGTAAAATGATTAGAGTTTTAAGCTTTTTATTGCTTTTCTTGTTGAAATCATCATGGGATGAGACAATGGTGAGACAGATGAGCTGATTTGCACTGGGGATGTCAGTCTTGCCTCCCCCTGTTTGCAGTGACACTGACATTTGTCTGACCTGTCAGTCATTTAAGTCAATTCACTATGTTAACAAAAAGCTGAACAAGGAGAAATAAATAGTTTTCTGCTGGTTTTAGTGAGATGAGTCAATTTACTGAGAGGCAGATGAGTTCCGCTGGCAATGTAAGAGCAGGATCATGATGGGAGGGTAGTACGATACAAGAAGTCCAGGAGCATAACATCATTTCAATTAAGCCACTGTATAATTATGTTCATTGCCTACAGTGCTACCTAGTGTTCCTCTCCTTCACTATGATATATGCCCCTTGTGTGACTTTTAAAAAGGCTTCTGGCAAAATGATCTTTTTTTCTTCCAAATCTTAAGATGTTTATTAGCTCCTTATCTTTCCTGTTGCACAGGATCTGCACAGAAAAGATTTATTAATGACAACTTTTAATCAACTGGCCCTGAAAAATTGGTATTGAAAGATTAATTTTTAATTTCCAAAATGTTATCTTAAGATTTTACATGCTATTTTCTTTCAGAGAATTTTAAATACTAGCAGAAGTCTGATACCGAAAGTCTTTCCTCTGGTCTATATAAATATCTGATATTATGTTGTCACTCACTCTGCATGACTAAGGCTGTGGCTTTATTAATAAATTTACTCATATAAATTTATTAGTGAAGTATTATTAGAATATTAGCATATTTTATACAAATATGTATTTTACTACTGTATTTTTACCTGCCCATGGATGTGCAGTACTGTTTACAAAGTAATTTTTCATGTTTCTTGAATTGGATTGCATTAAGGCCAATGCTGCCCTACAGTTACTTTCCATTTCTATTATTTTCACCCACAACATTTAGAAACTGGACCTGGATCTAGAAATATGTCTAATGTTACAGACAGTAGTTTTATTACAATAATTTTATTTTATGCAGCTCTTATTTTAATAAAAGGTAGCTTTCTTACCAAGTCTGGTTTTGTCTTTATAGTATGATCACATACTCGTAAAAATATTCTGAAGTATTGAATACAATAGCTAAAATATTTAAAGAAGGATAAATTTTCATCCTAGTAATTACAGTCTTTGCAATCCTTGTTTTCATCTAGAGAAAACTGCTTAATTGCACATTTGAACTGAAATATCCAGAGAAGCTGGTTTTCCGTGCTTCAGTTGGGATGAATCCTTTCCCCACCCTGTTACTTGTCCACTCCCAACGATATTGGGGGTGGGAAAGAATCAAAATGCAGGACCTTGTATATTTAAAAAATATATCCAGGTTTTATTTAGCATGCACATGTTTTTATGAAACTCTATCATGAAAATAAAACTTTAATCAGAGGCATTTATGTGACTTCTGTTTTAGAAATTTCTTCAGCAAAAATTAAAAAAAAAAGAGTTTATATATGTATGCAAAATATATTACATTTGACTTTTCCACCTGAACATCTCTTGTGTAGCATACCAAAGAGTGTAAGTTTTTGACAGTCATTGTTTGCAGCCCTTTGCTTTCTGTTGCATTGCAGCTTTTGTTTTTAGAAATTTGAATGCACGTACAAAATGAATATGGAGTTTTATGGTTTAAAAGTTGGCTTTAATGATGACAGAGCTTTGTTATTATTTACTTTTCTTCTCTTTCATGTTGTAGGTTCACACATTAGTTGAAAGTTTGAAACTTTCAATCTCTGATCAGCAGCTTCCTATGTTTATACGTATAATGCAGCTTGGGATTGCTCTTTATTATGGAGAAATTGGTAACTTCAAAGATGGGGAAAGTGAAGATTTGATTTGCCACACTAAAGATATGTTGGGAAATATCACAGGTAAATACAATTTTTACTTTTTAAAAAGAAATGTTAAAAACAAATTTCTTCTCTTTTCACAAATATAAATGGCCAAGTCTAGTCATTGCAAAGTATCTTGGCAGTCTACAATTTATTAGAGGCAGTTCATTGTGCTGGGGAAGTATGCAGTGCTCTGACATGTTTTTCATGTTATGTTCTGAAAAGTATGCTGGTAGTCCTGACTAAACTGAAGTTAAACTTTATCTAAAAAGACCGTTTTAGGAGTTGTGATGCAGTAGAGTACTTTGGATTTACCCATCACTATATTGGCAAGGCACCTGTCCTTAGGCAACTTTGACTTTTCTGTTTTATTTAGTTCAAATGTCGTCGCTGCCAGTTTCAAAGCGATGTGTTTCTCCATCTTTCTATTGAAACTTGTTGCTGAGAATAGATATATCAGCATTTGTTCTAAACAGCAAAGTTTTAATTTGCACTATGTTTTCAGTAGTTCTGTCCTTTTACATTGTCTAGTCTCATCTACTTTTTATTTTCCTATAACATTTATTCCCTCTTCTACATGGTCTTTCATGGTAGCTTACTGTGACATGATCTTTTGAGGAGCATTGCACTGATGAGTGGTGAATTCTCCTTACCTTGTGTGATGGCTTGCCATCTGCTGCTTCCCAAATACTGCTAGGGTTAAAACAGTAATGCATTTTGAGCTGTGAACCTTTCACTCCGGCCTCAATTTTCTGTGGCTTTGCTTGGAGCTACAAACTTTGCTACTGTATCTTTTTATTTTTTCTAGTTGCATCATGTCATGTATTTGAGTGTTGAGGTTTTGTGTTAGGTGAATTGTTAGGAATTCAGCAGCAACATAAGAAATGCATATAGGTGCTTAGTTCATACTAAAATCTAAGGGAAATAAAATTTCTAAGTAGACATTAGACCTTAAATACTCTCAAGTTTATTTACTTCTATGTAAAACATAAACACAGAACATTGGAGAGTCAAGCAGTCATATTGACTCATGTCATACAATCTGTTTTAGTAATTTAATCAGGAATGTCATGATCTTGAACATCCAAACTTGAACCTGAAGTTTTTGTAATGTATCAGCCACTAAATAGAAGAGGGAGGATGGACTGTCATTCTGAATTCTGAATTCTCTTATTTATGCTTTTGTAGAGTAGAAGTTAATTTACTTGTGAAAACAGGGAACTTATTTAGAGATTTGTGTTTTAATTTTAACCTCCTCAAGATATAAGTTTTGGATATCTTTCCAAGGTTGAATTTGGATCTGGGGGAATAGGGAGAGATACTTACCACACAGCCAAGAGAATAACTTCTAGAAAATTCTTGGAATTATATGTGAAGGTGATGCCGCACTCTTAAGCTATGCTTATGTTTGTAGTATCACAACAGTTTGAAACTTTGTGTAAACTACTAAATTAATTCATTTTGTTCTGTTTAAGAAATACACAATTTTAATTTACATGAGAGGTTTATAAATTTCTTTTGATCCTGTGTTACTGCCTTCCCTGGTTTCAGAGGAATAAATACGTTATTGGAAAAATGACAGCAGTGGAAATTCCTTTGCCAAAATACAGCCTTCAATGTCGGTTGGCACAGATGACCATTTCACGGTCATGCCAGATGTAGAATTCTCTGTCATGTTTCTGCTATGTGGAACTGAGCAAATAAATAAGAAGTCTGTAAATAGTTCTCTTGTATTTTCTCTAAAGCTCAAATAGTTTTCTGCAGCAGAAACTATTTGCCTTACAAGAAATTTGGAGTTTATTATATGACACATGATCAGAAGTACTTAATATTCTGAAAATATTAGCTGAATTTTCTCCTGAGACTTAAAAAGCAAGCTTTTAGAAAAATTATTGGTGTGCATTTCAAGAACTCCTTGCATCTAACTAATGTTTTAATTGTACTATTTGCACGAGAAAGGGTGAAGAACTTTTCTATGAAGAGTTGCATTACCCTTGCTTTCAGGCAGAGGGTTGTCTTTGTACCGTGAATATCTTTCGTTCCCATCAAAGTTCACCCAAATTCGGCCAAGGTTTGTGCTATAGACAATTGTGATGTATTTAGAGTTGCTTGAACTTTGTAGCTGGATTTCTGGACCTACTGAGGCAAGTAGGACCATTTGAATGTAGGAAAGACATTGAAAGACTAGAGGAATCATGTAAGTCATTATGAGAATAACTGGGACTAGTAAGTTTCAGATGAAAAGATCGAAGGATTGGACACAAAGATTAGCTGAGTAACAAGAAGACTGGGATGAACAGCAGTAATTGTGGAAGAGGATGGAGTTTGGATAGGAGAGTATGCAGGTTTTATTTGTTTGGCTTCTTTTGGTTGGGATGTGAGGAGGGTGGTGAAACAGAAATATAGTTTAAGCAAAGAGTAAGGTTAAAACAAAAGGCATTTGCCTACAAGTACTCAGTCTTTTTTGCATCTGGAATGGAATTTGAGATTCTTTTGTCCAAATGTGAGTAAAATCTTTTGCAGTGTGTCTCTTGTCATCCTTATTTATAATGTATGTCCTCAGGAAGGCTAAATTGCAATTGCTGTCTGTAAGTCTCATTTGCATTGTTTTTTTGAACAACTGTGAATGTGTCTTACTAGTTTTTCATAAAATAGCCATCTAAAAAAGAAATAGTATCATGGAACTTCACACTGATGTACAGTTGCAATGACAAGAACCTACCAAGCAGGAAATCTGTAATTTCCTATGCAATTTTTGTTCAACTACGCTGTGCTCAAACATTGTCATTGTACTTAATTATATGATCATATCTATTTGACAAAAGTGTCTCCTTCAGAATGCGAAACAGATGGTAGTTGTTGGGTGGCCAAGCCAGAGCTGTAGAAGCAGTTCTAGAAGTCCATTTCTGTCTTCACTGCAAAATATTTTGCCACGTACAGGCTAAAACTGTTACCAACTGTTTTCCTTCATACCATTTATGCTTGTTTCCTGCACAAAGTTTAGTATATGTGTAGGCATATGTACACACACGTGTACACATGCATGTACACACGCATAGATAAAACTTTCAAATAGCTAATGATTTTTTTGTCTCTCATTCAGTGCAGTTAAGCAGGAGTGCCAAATTGACGTTAAGCAGGTTGTCCATACCATTGCTTTTACTTTTCAGGTTACTCATCAGTTTACTTTTTTTTTTTCTGGCGTCATATTTTATCTGTGTCTGAGAAGGAAAAAAAACACCCCACCTTCTTAGCACTTCATGGTGCATTTGTCATCCACATTTCCAACCACAGATTTGAACTTTTCTGAGGAAACTTCGAATGTGCTACTATTTTCAGAAAAAATATGTAATCAAGTGCAATAATAAATGACATGTATTATCTCCTGAGCTATGTTAGCCATGTTTTTTTTCCAAGAGTAATGGTTCATGAAATTTAAGACTAATTCTACTGGAATTGTGCCTGAATTCTTTACAGTTTATTAATGTACAGACCTCCTTTATGAATTATATTTTCATAACTCTTTGAAAGGGTTCTTGAAGATTCATTAAGCAGTTTAACCCAGTATTTATTAGTAAGCAGTCCTACCCTTTCAGTTACTGTGTTCAGTTGTCACTAATTCTTAGTCTTTTGCATGGAACTTATTTTTATTACGTCGTTGTTGACATAATAAAATCAGTCTTGTATCTGTATCTGAGTGTTCTGTCAGCAGTTTGTTCTTGTATACCCAAATGTAAGACCAAGACCTTGGGATTTGGCAGCAGAGTAGCCTGTGTCATGAACATATATTTTGCTGCCTGAGTAGAATCTGCTTATCTTCTGTTATGCTGAAAGCATTCAAAATGCACAGGTAAAATTACAGGTCAGAAATACAGGTAGAAATTCACTTCAGTTTAGTATGTAAATTCACTTAGTACTGCGTGCATATTGGACTATGCTTCTGCTTAGGGCTGGACAGGGCTTTTGCTTCTGAGGGATTGAGGGCTGCCTGAATTGTGGGCTTGGATGTCTGTATTGGTAGCGCAAAGGAGAAGATGGATGTATTTCAGTGCAGAGAGATACAAAAGTGAGAAGGGTTTGGACAAGAGCCTGTGGCAGAACCAGCAATTGTAGTTGTGGCAGGCTTGGACTTGAGAATAAGCTTTTGGTTTGTGGTGGAAAAAATTGGCTAGTGTCACTAGAAGTGGAAATGATTAGGCATGAAAGAGGACAAGAAACCAGGATGCAAAAGAGAGCTGGAATTTAGTTGGATGGGATTGCTGAGGTTGATCTAAGGCTGAAATACTAAAACTGGTTAAGTAAAGAATGATCTGAGCGGTTTGAAGAACAGAAGCTCAAGCAGAGGAAGTCTAGCACTCACTGGTCAAAGAAATACAAACAGTGGACTAGAAATGAAAAGTTGCGTGTCTGAGGGAGGGGGTGCAGGGCAGGCGGGCAGACAGCTGGGAAGGGTCTGCATGATGATGTTAGGAGGTGCTGGAGAAGCTTGGGACAAATGTGAGAATCTGGAATCATGAGCAGTATGTGCTACTGAGCTTCTGAGAGTGACTTTAACAGTTCCTGGTGCTGCCTCCTCTGAATGATTGCCTTGAGTTTCTGTATTATGAAAGTTTTTTGTTTTTTCATGAAATGAAATCCATGGCAGATGTGATTCCAGCATATGGAACATGTTTCCCAAGTGTAAAATGGCAATAATAACGGTACCATTCCATCCCAAAGGAACACTGTAAAATTTTCTGATACTTGTAAAGCATACTGACCCTGTCATGATCTCTACTCTCAAAAAACTAAGCAAAAATAAATAAGGCCTTTGTGAATGTGAGTAGCTAACGCTTTTACAACCCTAAACAGAATAAAATATTGCATAGACGCTATAAAACTCAAATTTTTAATGGGCTGAAGTACTCCTTATTGAAAACTTAGTGGTAAGAACAGTAGCGTCGGGAATTTTTTAGGATGCTAATGAAACAAAAAGCAGACCAAGAGAATGAGTTTAATATATTGCCAGCTTTGGGCTGAATATGAGATTTGAGTTGACTGAGAAAACCAGGTGCAAATAGTTTGAGACAGCAAAAAATTCTATGTGAACATTAGTTGTTGGAGAAGGAATTGCCTCTGCAATATTCTATTAGGATAAAAATGGGAGAACTGAAATAGATTTATTTACCTGTACTTGACTGAGGAAAAGCAGCTGCGCACTGTGTTAAAGAGTTTGAGTAAGGGAGAGTTACTCCAAACCAGTGGAGAAAATGATCCCCAGTTTGACTGAAATGATGTCAGGATAAAAGGTTGTGTGCGCCAAATTACACTTTCTTCTGTATTTTTCTTGTCCCTGCACTTTTTGTCTGTCTTCTTTTGAGGGCCAAAGAGATGGAGATATCCATATGATATTTGTACCAGGGTACATAATACTGTTTCAGCTCTTCATGTTTTCATGTGTTCTGTGGGGTAAATGACCTGTGCAGAAAACCTCCACAGTCTTCCCTCCCCCCGCCTCCAGTCATCTAGCTCCATTATTGGAGCTTCTTCCTTGACTATATACTTTGGTATTCTCCCAAGGAACATTAGGTATACTTGCAATTCGTATTTTGACAGACTGTAAAGATGCAGCGTAGACAGACACCTACAAAACGGGGCTTGTGGGGTCAGCGCATTGTGCAGCTAACAGGCAGCATGACAGTGAGTAACTTCATCGTAGGCATCTATGATAGTGCCTTGTAACTGGTTGCTGAGATCCCATATGCTGAGGATAGGTATCAAGCTCATTGTATGGAGACGGCCATGGAATTGCTTACATCTGTTAACATCAGTTAAATGAGCAGCAGTTAAAATGAGTAGCAAATTAAAAAAATGAGTGAAGATTAAAAAAGTGCCTAAATTGGGGGGATTAAATTTGTTTATATTAAATATTTTTATTGTTTTAGGAACTATAATATTTTTGTGGAGAACTAGATTTTTATGAATGCCTTTTAAACATCTATTTTATGTTGTCCTGCCATTTTCTTTTTTCTTTAAAAACATTAATACTCCTTTTATAGTAGAGACACCCAAAAACATGATTAAATCTTTGAAATGCATGAGTCACAGGTTAACCTTTTGGTTTTTTCTTATTACATAAAAGCTTAAATATCAGCCCAGTTTTTCAGCTGTTGATTTTAAAAGTAGTTCAGGCTAGATGGCAGAATGCAAGCAATTTTTTTAATGCTTCTAGTAAGCAAAGTGTATTTCCCATTGATCTGCTCGAACTTGTATGCAGCATATGAAACAAAAACGTGTTTTGGATTGGCATTGCCAGACAACTAACACCTTCTCCCTGTTGGGTATCTGCACTTACATATCACTTTGAGATTAATTGTCCTGTGATTTGTAACTCAACCCAGAGGCACTTGCCCTTTTGTTGTGATATTTCATATTATTTAGTCTCCTTTGCCATTAAAATAGAAAACAGATCCCCTACCTCTTGTTCTGGTTCTGGTGTTTTAAAATCACTGCCACTTGTTTTGTAGCTCACTATTAATTAACTCGTACATCTGCTCCTAATTTTATTGAGATTGGGATATTGTTTAAATAATTGGAATTTTAAAATTTATTAGCAACCCCAAGTAATATCATGGGGAACACTTTAAAATAATTATTGGTCTTATTTCAGCACTTCAGAATGGTTGTGGCATCATTCTTTATTTGGAGTTTTCTTAACAAATTTGGAATGTGATTCATTCCCTCCCTCCTTGTCCATCAGTTCTTCGCTAGGGTGGTTTCAGTCTACAGTAATACAAGACAGGTAGACTAGGAGTAGGAGCTTGGGGAAGTTTGTTTAATAGGTGGAGGTACATACCATGAAAAAGCAGATTCTCTAGAGACGCACCTAAAGCTTTTGTATGTTACAGTCACGTTCTATATCCGGTGGACAGTCCAACTCAGCAGTAAAAGGGAGCTATGATTTCTTCCCTTGATTTATGTTTGTCTGTAAGGTGAGAGTGTATTCTGGTCTAGTAGGATGCAGAGGTTTGAGTTTAAGGAAGATGCTGTTCTCAATGCAGAAATAAGAAGAAACCCTTAAGTCTTACTTTTTTGCAGTACTGATTCCTGGCTACCTGAATCACTGTAATGGGTTGTCTTGTACAAAAATAAGTGTGATACCTCTTAAATGTGTAAAAGTACTGTCACTTGAGTGTGCGACTTTGTTGTAATACTGTATTCATGCTACAGTTATGATGGCATCAGATTTTCAACTAGAAAGTGTTGGGGGTACATTTCCTTTTAAAAGGAGATGTGAAATACCTTTCAAACTAGAGTTTGCTACATAGGATTTTAGTTTCTGCTGGTGTTGATATCATTTCCAGTTATGTGCAATCTTCTTGATTGATGTTGCTGTGCTAGTGTAATGCATGTGTAATAGATCATGAGCCACTATTTTTTAATGCATACTGTCAAGTAAAACTAGTTAAACATCAAAAATTTAAGCTACCAGTGTTGTAAATATTATAAGTTATCTTGTGGCAGTCAGTTTGTTGTCTTTCTGTGGTTTAGATCCAAAATGAACATCTTCTGAATAAAATTCAGTTTGGCAACACAGCCACTGAAGAGTATAAACATATTGATGGGAACTTTTATAAACATTGAACTTGTGTTTTTTTCTGTATGTTAGTCATTTCTGTGCATTCATCGTATAATAAATACATGCAAAGGAAAGACATAAGAAAATATTACTCTGAAGGCATGTGTGTTACTACATTTGAGATTCTTCAAGAACAGTTCATGCTGCAAGGACAAATTTAAGGGCTATTGTGTTCTCAAGGTCAGCACCAAAACTGTTGTTATCAGCCAGATAACTCTTGTTCCTTGCAAATACTTTTTTTTTTAACATGATTTATTCCATAAATTTTGTATTCATAATTAATGATGTCATCTTAGCTGTGAGTTTTTGGTAGCTTCTTTAGCTTATAGCAGGTAAAATATGGATGAGGAAATGAATTTTAATGTCTACATTATTTCCTGATACAAGAATGAACATCTACACCTGTGTTCTTGAAGTAATTACTAGGTTTCATTTATGCAATTTCATGGTTGATTCAACCAGATGAAAATTTATGCTGTTGCCAGCAGGGATGATGATGCATTCCCTCCTCCTTCCCCTAGTGCCAGCACTTGTATTTATGTAGCCGCAGGCTAAGCTGGATCAGCCTTACCTGGCTGAAAACTAACACAGGCAGAAAGATAAATAAATACAAAGACAGTAATTTTCTACTGGGATAGTTCCAGACTTATGGTGAGACACACCAGTTTCCAGAGTCTTGGAGAGAAGTATCTCAGCCCCTTTAAAAGAAAGGATAGTGAATTTCTGAAGATCAAACTTGATTTGAACATGGAAACAGTGAGATGCAATCACACTGAAATCTTGTAATTTATATAAAATGTATTTCTCAACTGGAATCACTGCCCTACACTATGAAGCAAGATTGTTCCAGTGTGATCTCAGCTATGGGTAGCTAGCAAGAGTGGATTTAGAAACCTGATGAATAGGAGCATTTTGTCCTTTAACAAATTGCTGTATGTAAAATGTAGGGGTTTTATCATTATATTTCACTATCCTATATGTTTGCAGTTGATGTAGTGGTTAGCATAGTTAGTTAAAACCAAAGAGGCTTTGTGTTTCCAAGGTACATACGCCCCTTCATGCATTACTTGTATTGTATTACTTGTATTTGTATTTATGCTTTGAAGTGTTTAGAGGATGTTGTGGGTTGCTTACTAGGCTGATGTGCATTTGTTCCAAAGTTTGTGGGCTGATTATATAATGGTTGTAGTAGTTTTAATTTAGTGATAGAAGATAGGTGTATCTTCCTCTTTTTCTGTCTTTTGTCTCGCAGTGTATAGATAGTCTAGCTGCTGTTCTGTCTTATTTTAATGGCTTGCAAAATATTAATATTAATTTGGTTATTCCAAAATAAACCAAACTATTATCTAGCAATTTTTACTGTTCTGTGTGTACACATACTGCAGCAAAGAGGTATGCTAAATGATGGCTGATTTTTATGGCTATGTACACCAGATGTTATGCATGACCTAGATCCTACACCTCCAGATTTTTTTCTCTTTTGTCAGACCTTCCACCATTTCTTCTGTCCTTGCCAACAACAGTCTAGGCTGAACTATTCGACTCATGCTCCATATGAATTCTTTTTCCTTCTACATCTGACAGTTCTGCCTCTTGGCCATTTCCGAGACTTTATGTGCATCTCTTTGGGGTTTCCTGTGTTTCAAGATTTACATTTGGATTGAAATCTGATCTCTGACACTGTTTTGTAGAGAGCAGGAAGGAAGCTTGCATTGCCCTTGTGGGAGGAGGTGTTCTCACCTCGAAGCACCTGCAGAGAGTTCTCATGAGTGTTTTTTCTTATGCTTTCTCCCATCGCACAAGCATATAAATAATTATACTAAAAGACTAAACACTAATTAAGCTAAGGACTGAAAGCTCTAAAACTTGCAAGAGTGGGTCCTCTGAGATAAAAAATAAGTAAATAGAAATGGAATATGCCTATTTCCATTATCAGTTAAATAATACATTCAATATTGCTCCTCTGTGGGAATAGTTCTGCATCCTGTGCTACCTATGGTAATTCTGAAGTAGTTAATACTCCTTGGGAGTCCTGTAAGAGTGGTGATGAAGCCAGACAGGCTAAGTTAATTGTGCTGTTTCTCTATGCACAGTGTTACTCATTTGGAACATGAATCTTTGACTTGTATCTTTGTGGAAATCCTGGTTTTATTTTGTATGCTATCTCTAATATTTTTTTCACAGTAGACCAATGTTAGGTTTTTTTGACTCACAAGTGGCTTACCAGCTTTTTTGAGTGTAGATAAACCTTTGAATACTTGAAAACATGACTTTTAAACAAAGGAGGTTTTCAACCTTAATTTTTTTGATCTGTGTTGTGTTCACATTTTCCTTATGGCTTTTGCAAGTGAAGTACTTTGTTATTTCATTTTAAAATTGGAAACGATAAGATTGTAATATATCCTTATTTAATAGGGTTTAATTTGCAACTTTGGAAAGGCTTTAATGTAAGAAGTCTTGAAAGCATGTGGTATAGATGACAAATTCTGGTCTTGCTGGAAATGTACGATAATAAAACTATTGCAAAGATCCTTAATATTTTTTGGAGGAAAATGTTAAGGAATCAAACAAGTGTTTAGAAACTTATATTCAGAAATTTAAAATCTCTACTTATTTTCTGTCATTATAAATCAAATATCACTGAATGATACATGGACTATTGTCCTAGATAAATTTCACATACTATAATTTTGAGTATAATAAATTAATTTTCAAGCATGGTTGATTTGAAATTTGACTTAGTTTTTGTTTTAAAAGGCACAGAAGAAGAAACAAGCTCAGTAATGCAATATCCAACACAGTATATTAATCAAGATCCTTATTTGCATCAAGATGATGACCAGCAACAAGGATGGGTTTCTTGGGCTTGGTCTTTTGTTCCTGCTATTGTGAGTTACGATGATGAAGAGAACGATTCTAGTGGAATTGATGATGGAACGACACTACATCAGCAGAAATCTCAAACCCTCAAGGATCCTATTATTTCAGTTGGGTTTTACTGTACAAAGGCAACAGTGACTTTTAAGGTAAGTATTTCTCTGTGTTGTATAGGATCTATCTGGCTTGTTGAGAAAGGGTTTAAAGATTATCTGTATGCTTGTCTACTGTTTGACTTGAGACAGGGAATATTACAGTAATGAATAACAAAAAAGTGAATGTTGTAAGTTTCTCTCGTATCATAATGCATTGTTAATTGTAGTGTGAGGTGGTTTTGCTATTTGAGGTAGAATTTGCATACAAATGTTTTAATTTTAAAGGGAAACCACTTGATTTATTTAGATTAATATTTTTTGATGGGAGAAAAAGCTTAAAAGATTTTCTATGAATGTGTACTGCAGTATTCTATCCATCTAATGTTTATATAACCATACTTCTTTATAAAAAAGTTTTAGCTTTGCATAGCTCATGAACTGGAGGAATGTTTTTTCTTTTTTTAAAACTATAATATGTGCAAATATGAATTTAATTTGATAATGTTGAAATTATTTTTCCATGGGTTAGAACTGAATTAAAGGAAGGTAAATTATACATATACTCTAAGCTATAATCTGTGTATGTAGGGAAAGATTTGAGTATTTTCTGTAAACAAATCTCAAAATAGTTGCTGGGCTTCTCTCAATTCCTTTTGTAAGCTTGCAGAAGGAGGGAATATGGAGAGTCTGAATAAGATATTGAGATGTACTGACAGAAACTAAAAATAAGTTTCTGAATTAGCAAAATACTTTTCACCCATGCCAAACTATATATGTATAGAATGGCTTGCTTAACTATAATAGAGAGTGTCTCTTGGTTTTACAATTAAACATATATTAAATCAAGGCCAGAACTCTTCAGAGCAGGAAATAATACTGTTTCTATGAGCAGCAGAATAACTAAGGCTGGTGTTTTGTTTTGTTTTTTTTTTTTTAATGACTTTGAGCCTTTTGGATGAACTGCAGTACTTTCATATAATCACAGAATAGTTTGGGTTGGAAGGGACCTTTAAAGGTCATCTAGTCCAACCCCCCTGCAATGAGCAGGGACATCTTCAACTAGATCAGATTGCACAGAGCCCTGTTCAAACTAACCTTGAATATTTCCAGGGATGGTGCATCTGCCACAGCATCACAGAATCACATAACGGTAGGGGTTGGAAGGCACCTTCGAAGATCATCTAGTCCAACCCCCTTGCCACAGCAGGTTCACCTAAAGCAGGTTGGACAGGAATGCATCCAGGCCAGTTTTGAATACCTCCAGGGAAGAATACTCCACAACCTTTCTGGGCAGCCTATTCCAGTGCTCTGTCACCCTCAAAGTAAAGAAGTTTTTCCTCATGTTGAGATGGAATTTCTTGTATTCCAGTTTGTGCCCATTGACCCTTGTCCTGTTGCTGGGCACCACCTCTCTAGGCAACCTGTTCCAGTGTTTCACCACCCTCACTGGAAAAAATTTCTTCCTTCTATCTAGTCTGAATCTTCCCTCTTTTAGTTTAAAACCATTACCCCTTGTCCTATCACAACAGGCCCTGCTAAAAAGTTTGTCCCCATCTTTCTTACAAGCCCCCTTTGGGCACTGAAGGGCCACAATAAGGTCTCCCTGGAGCCTTCTCTTCTCCAGGCTGAATAACCCCAACTCTCTGAGCCTTTCTTCTTAGGAGAGGTACTCCAAGCCTCTGATAATTTTTGTGGCCATTCTCTGGACATGCTCCAACAGATCCATGTCTTTCCTGTGCTGGGGGCCCCGGAGTTGGATGTAGTACTCCAGGTGGGGTTTCACCAAGAGTGGAGTAGAATGGCAGAATCGCCTCCCTTGGCCTACTGGGCACAATTCTTTTCATGCATCCCAAGGTATGGTTGGTTAAGGATGGATATTAGGAAAAATTTCTTCACTGAAAGCGTTATCAAATGTATGAGCATACTGCACAGGGAAGTGGTGGAATCACTGTCCCCGGAGGTGTTTAAAAGACGTGTAGATGTGGTGCTTAGGGGCATGGTGTAGTGGTGGTTTTGGGCACTGTTAGGTTGATGGTTGAACTCGATGATCTTAAACATCCCTTCCAACCTAGATGATTCTATGATTCTGGGCTGTGAGCGCACATTGCTGGCTCGTGTCCAGCTTTTCATCCCCCGGTACCCCCAAGTCCTTTTTGGCAAGGCTGCTCTCAACTCCTTCATCTCCCAGCCTGTATTGATACCAGGGGTTGCCCCAACCCAGGTGCAGGACTTTGCACTTGTCCTTGTTGAACCTGATGAGGTTCACATGGGCCCACTTCTCGAGCTTGTCGAGGTCCCTCTAGATGGCATCCTGTCCCTCAGGTGTGTCAACTGCACCACTCAGCTTGGTGTCATCTGCAAACTTGTTGAGGGTGCACTTGATTCCACTGTCTATGTAATTGATGAAGATATTAAACAGTACTGGTCCCAGTACGGACCCCTGAGGGACACTACTTCCACTTGCCACTGATCTCCATCTGGACATTGAGCCATTGACCACTACCCCCTGGATGTTATCATCTAACCAGTTCCTCATCCACTGAACAGTCCATCAATCAAATCCGTATGTCTCCAACGTAGAGAGAAGGATGTTGTGGAGGACCGTGTCAAAGGCCTTATGGGAGTCCAGACAGATGACATCCGTAGCTGTTCCCTTGTCCACTGATGTAGTCACTCCATCATAGAAGGCCACTATGTTGGTCAGGCAGGACTTGCCCTTTGTGAAGCCATACTGTCTGTCTCGAATCACCTCCCTATTCTCCATGTGACTTAGCGTAGCTTCTAGGAGGATCTGTTCCATGATCTTAATGACCTTCATATAATGTTTATGGGCCTGATTATGCACTCAATACCATCAGCAGCTCCCTGTCCTTTTTTTGCCTGTTTGGCTTGTCATTTGTGCACAAGAGAGTGTTTTGAGTGCCTTCATGGCTACTTTCTCGTAGCTCTTTGTTTGGTGGCATAGCAGAGCATTTAGCAGCTCAGCAATTGTCAGAAAGGATGAGGTAAGTGACTTTGGGAGCTGCAGGCATTCTGTGGGGAGGTTAATGTTTTAAGCCTTCAGTCTCCTGGCGAATTTGTTTGCAAAATTTGAGGACATAAAGCATCAACAGCCATTCAGTCATGTTCTTTTGTGTCAATCTGCTTCAGCATGCATTAAAAAAAACCCCACCAACAAACAGGATAAAAATAAACCATGGAAAACCTTTTCTTCCTCTAATTATATCCCTGGGACACTGCTTAAAAAAACCTGAACAACCAACCAAAACTCAAATTTCTCATTTGTCATGGTTCAGGCATCTTCTTTCTTTTGCGCTTTGTCATGGAGTAGTAATTTCGTGTGCTCTTTCCTCACATGAGAAAACTCATTAAAAATAATATGAACTTCATTTTTGAACAAGATTTTCTGGATTGGGCTTTCGTAATGTTTCATTGGGAAGCTTATGCATTTTATGTTAGGAAGTGATAAAAGCTACTTAAAATGTAACATCTTGCATTCTATAAATTTTAAATTTGAAGTCATGTATGATACTAATATGGTGACGGTTAGGAGGAAAACAGAATTCATTGTTCTGCTTGCATGCAAAGAATGTATGGAATTAATTTGTGGTTCATATTTTGGTTAAAAAATAAGGTCAAGTTTCTGCATTAGCATTCTGAACAGTTGATATCATTCCAGCTAAAAATCATGCCAAATTAAATGTAGCATTTTCTAATAATTGTGAAAATGATTCTTGTAATGTCTGAGTTCTTTTAATCAATTAATTGCTTTTCCTCTACAGTAATTGCACACAGCTGAAGGGTGATCAGTAATTTTTTTAATCCAATTTTCTTGAACATTTGGATTACCGAATTTTTATTTGAAACAACATCCATGTGTATCCACTCTTGAAAATAATGAAAGCTTGTGGATATTTTTATATAAAAATTAGAATTTGAAGTATTTAAGCTGCTCAACATAAACTTATTTTTTAATGCAAAACATAGCACCTTTGTTATTTTGTGCCTCTTTTCTTCTTTTTCTTAGCTGCAGGTTATATTCTTTTTAACCTGAGTTTAAAAAGCGTTTTAGCACTTTAATTGTTTATATCAAAATCATGCAAGAAATAGAAATGCACGTTTCTCTCAGTTGCTATGACAAGAAACAAAAAGGAGAATGTTTGTAATCAAAATGTTTCCTTAATATTATCATGCTATTTAATTATTTGCTGGGAAGAATAAATAATATATTTATGGATTTTTACAGCAATTTATAAGCTAATTTGATACTATGTTAATAATGCAGCTGTGTATCTGTTTCATCTTTTCACATAGTTTCTCTTTAGATAAGCAAACTAAAAACACTGTAGTGGATTTAAAACTTTCTGTTAAGGCATACTTCAACCAGAAGTTGAATATGAGAAGTTCTAATATGGATAATGTGTTACAGCTGTTAAACTGCACCTGTTTCCTGCTGGTTAATAAATTTTAGCCCATAATTTAATTTGTCTTCATCGGTTCTGTATATTAATGACATTACTGCTGTTTAATACTAATATTGACTTATATAAGGTGTTTATCCTGTTGTTTCATAGCTCACTGAAATGCAAGCTGAAAGTAGTTATTACAGCCCTCAGAAAGTAAAATCCAAAGAAGTTATATGCTGGGAACAAGAAGGAACCACAGTTGAGGTAATTTTCCATTGACAGGGTTTTTTTATTCATTATAAATACTGTAGTAAATAGTTACTAATAAAATATTTTGAAATTATTTCATTACTAATTGTTCGTATTCTGCTATATTGGATGTGTTTATTGTAATAATAATGTAGATAGAAATTCTCTAAATGTTTAGTGTTATAGTGATCAGACTCTAAAGTAATCCTTTCCTTCTAAGTGCACTTTTTGATTATCTTGCTATTTATTAAAGCTCTAAATATATAAACCTAAACATATTTCAGTTCATTTTTCTGTTTTTTCTATTTCTCATGGAGTAGAAATCTTCAATATATTACTTTTTTTTCCTCACTAGGTCCTTATGAAAGGAGAACTTTTCTTTGATTGCCAAATAGGTTTTGTTGGTTGCCAAGCTATGTGCCTTAAAGGAATTATGGGAATTAAAGACTTCGAAGAGAACATGAATAGGAGTGAAGAAGTGAGTATATTGACATGTCAGTTGACTTGCTGAAGCAATTCTGGTATGCTTTAGAGTCATCATAGAATAGTTTAGGTTGGAAGGGACCTTTAAAGGTCACCTAGTCCAACCTCCCTGCAATAAGCAGGGACAGCTTCAACCAGCTCAGGTTGCACAGACCTCTGTCCAACCTGACCTTGAATGTTTCCAGGGATGGGGCATCTACCACCTCTCTGGGCAACTGTGGTGGGCTGACCCTGACTGGATGCCAGGTGCCCACCAAAGCCACTCTATCACTCCCCTCTTCAGTCGGACAGGGGAGAGAAAATATAACAAAAGGCTTGTGGGTCAAATAAGGACAGGGAGTTCACTCAGCAGTTACCATCACAGGCAAAACAGACTTCACTTGGGGAAAATTAATTTAATATATTACCGATCAAATCAGAGTAGGATAATGAGAAATAAACCCAAATCTTAAAAACACCTTCCCGTAACCCCTCCCTTCTTCCCAGGCTTAATTTTACTTCCAGTTTTCTCTACCTCCTCCCCTGCAGCAATGCAGGGGGATGGGGAATGGGGGTTGCAGTCAGTTCATCACACGTTGCCTCTGTCGCTCCTTCCTCCTCAGGGGGAGGACTCCTCACACTCTTCCCCTGCTCCAGCATGGAGTCCCTCCCATGGATGACAGTCCTCCATGAACTTCTCCAATGTGAGTCTTTCACATGGGCTACAGTTCTTCATGAACTGTTCCAGCATCAGACCCTTCAATGGGATGGAGTCCTTCAGGAACAGACTGCTCCAGTGTGGGTCCCCCATGTGATCACAAGTCTTGCCAGCAAACCTACTCCAGTGTGGGCTCTTCTCTCCACGGGTCCTGCCAGGAGCCCGCTCCAGTGTGGGCTTCCCGCAGGGTCACAGCCTCCTCCAGGCATCTGCCTGCTCTGGTGTGGGGTCCTCCACGAGCTGCAGGTGGATATCTGCTCCACTGTTAATCTCCATGGGCTGCAGGGGGACAACCTGCCTCACCATGGTCTTCACCACAGGCTGCAGGAGAATCTCTGTTCTGGCATCTGGAACACCTCCTCCCCCTCCTTCACTGACCTTCGTGGCTGCAGAGTTGTTTCTCTCATATATTCTCACTCCTCTCTCGCTGCAATTACTGTTGTGCAGTTTTTTGAGTTTTTTTTTTTCGTCCTTCTTAAATATGTTATCACGGAGGTGCTACCACCATCGTTGATTTGCTTGGCCTTGGCCAGCAGCTGGTCTGTCTTGGAGCTGGCTAGCATTGACTCCATCAGACACAGGGGCAGTTTCTACCAGCTTCTCACAGAAGCCACTTCCATAGCTCACCCTCTACCAGAGCCTTGCCACACAAACCAATGCAGCAACCTTTTCCAGTGTTTCACCACCCTCACTGGAAAAAATTTCTTCCTTCTATCTAGTCTGAATCTTCCCTCTTTTAGTTTAAAACCATTACCCCTTGTCCTATCACAACAGGCCCTGCTAAAAAGTTTGTCCCCATCTTTCTTACAAGCCCCCTTTGGGCACTGAAGGGCCACAATAAGGTCTCCCTGGAGCCTTCTCTTCTCCAGGCTGAATAACCCCAACTCTCTGAGCCTTTCTTCTTAGGAGAGGTACTCCAAGCCTCTGATAATTTTTGTGGCCATTCTCTGGACATGCTCCAACAGATCCATGTCTTTCCTGTGCTGGGGGCCCCGGAGTTGGATGTAGTACTCCAGGTGGGGTTTCACCAAGAGTGGAGTAGAGTGGCAGAATCACCTTCCTCAACCTGCTGGGCACGCTTCTTTTGATGCAGTCCAGGATATGGTTGGCCTTCTGGGCTGTGAGCGCACATTGCTGGCTCGTGTCCAGCTTTTCATCCCCCGGTACCCCCAAGTCCTTTTTGGCAAGGCTGCTCTCAACTCCTTCATCTCCCAGCCTGTATTGATACCAGGGGTTGCCCCAACCCAGGTGCAGGACTTTGCACTTGTCCTTGTTGAACCTGATGAGGTTCACATGGGCCCACTTCTCGAGCTTGTCGAGGTCCCTCTAGATGGCATCCTGTCCCTCAGGTGTGTCAACTGCACCACTCAGCTTGGTGTCATCTGCAAACTTGTTGAGGGTGCACTTGATTCCACTGTCTATGTAATTGATGAAGATATTAAACAGTACTGGTCCCAGTACGGACCCCTGAGGGACACTACTTCCACTTGCCACTGATCTCCATCTGGACATTGAG
Source organism: Burhinus oedicnemus (assembly GCA_008921705.1). Taxonomy (NCBI): domain Eukaryota; kingdom Metazoa; phylum Chordata; class Aves; order Charadriiformes; family Burhinidae; genus Burhinus; species Burhinus oedicnemus. The sequence goes on along the minus strand of VFFE01009182.1, from coordinate 708,650 downwards.
CCATTGACCACTACCCCCTGGATGTTATCATCTAACCAGTTCCTCATCCACTGAACAGTCCATCAATCAAATCCGTATGTCTCCAACGTAGAGAGAAGGATGTTGTGGAGGACCGTGTCAAAGGCCTTATGGGAGTCCAGATAGATGTCAGCTGTAGCTGTTCCACTGATGTAGTCACTCCATCATAGAAGGCCTATTTATTTATTAAAATATTTGTTTGCAAAAATTTAAAAGGCTGCTACTAATTATGATTTAAATTTTTTGAATGTGTTACTGGAATATAGAACTCAATTTATGTTCCTTACATGTGAGGAGACAAATACCTAAGAGTGAGAAGCTGCAAAACATAAGGCTTCTTTTTGACAACCCCACTACCCCCCATTATTATGTATGATCTTGTATAACAAAACACAGTTGAAAACCTTTGAAAGTACTTAAATCAACAGAAGATTGGAAGGGAAGAAATGGGAACACTGGATGCTAAAGATAATAGAATTGTGGCTCAAATATTGAATGAGTATTTTGCCTCATTTGTCAGTGAGGTTGATGAGAGCAGTATCAAGTGAAGGAGTAAAACAGCATTAATTTCTATATTTTAAATAGAATCAAAGCTTGGTTGCTTAAGACAAAACCAGGTATCTATGTGAATGTCTCTTAAAATATTTAATGAAGTGGTGCACAAAATTCTGAACTCAATAATGAGGATTTTTGGTTGAACTATAAGTAGAATAGTGCCCTAAAGTACTGAAGAACAGCAATTATTATGTGTGTTTAAATAAAAACAAGTAATACAGCCAACAACAGACCTGTTAACTTGATGTTAGTGCTCTGTGAAGTCTTAGAAAGTGTTTTAAGGAGAAAAATTAAGAGTCTGGAAGAAAATATAGAGTGAATGTATATTAATGTAAAGTATCTCCTTATTTGGAAAATAATCATATACTGTACTATGGTGGGTATGATGGGACAGTTCTTATACTTCCTGTGACAGCAGCATTTCTTGGCATCCATCTCAACTGTTTGTATGCAAATGTGTGCAGCACAGAAAACAAACAAGAAGAATTAGATATCCTTTCACAGCTGTAGCATATGACATTATTGGGATTGTAGAGATGTGGTGGGACACGCCACATGACTGGTGTGTTGCAATGGATAGACATAGGCTTTTCCAGGAAGACAGGCTGGGGAGGCAAGCATGAGCCAGCTGTAAAAGATACTGTGCTGCCCTTGTTAGATACAAGGGAGACACGGTTGGAGATGTGAGGGTGGATGACAGCCTTGTCTGCATCAGCTGTGAGATTGTGAGGTATAAAATCATGAAAAGTGATTTTTGGATTGGTGCGGGTGAGCGAGCAAAAGATTTTCCCGTAGGTTAGTTGATAAGGGACATTTGAGTTTTTGCTCTTTTTCATTTTTCTGCCACCCTCTAGGCTGTGAGTTTAAGAAGATATCTGTTTTTGTGAGAATGGTGGTGATGTTGATGCTGCCTCACCTGTTGTCTTTCTGTACTGCTATAGTTGGGACCTTGACTTTCATAAAAGTTCCAGCTTTTTTGTATGTGATGGAGAATAGATGGTTGGAAAAAGTCAATGTCATATGAATAACTGTTTTGGAAGGATAACTCTTGATGGAAAAGTTGTGTTGATTTCAGGAGGATACGGAGAAGGCATGTAAAAATCGAGATGAATAAAGAAGAGTGATAAAGTAGCAAGCAGGTCCTACACTGAAATAACTGCTTATCATAGAATGGTTTAGGTTGGAAGGCACCTTAAAGATCATCTAGTTCCAACCCCCTTGCCATAGTCAGGGACATCTCATGAAGGGAATAGATAAAGCATCTGACAAGCATTGGTCAGTCAGAGAAATGGGAGTATATAGTGACAAGATCGTGTCTAGTTAAGAGGATGGGGCAGAATTTGGAGTAACAGTGATCTGAGGTTATTTTCTGTTAAAATGAAACTAGTATGTTCTGTATCATGGGTTCTATAATATTCACTAGCTCAGGCTGGTTTTATTAATTTGAAAATGGGGAGGGAGTGGACAGGAACTTAAGTGTTATTTGGATAAAGTTATTTTTATTTTCTTATCTTCATTCATAATGAAATATGCTCTTGAGGGATGCTACCATGTCATTAGTGTGTTATGACAGAATTGAAACTGCTCTGTTAACTTGACCGTATTTTTTTTCTCCCTTACCTTATTATTATTTTCTGCTACCTCATGAAGGAGGCCTACTTCTTTAATTGTGGAGAAAATCTGAGTGCAAAAGGGATGACATACCTTACCAATTCACTATTTGATTACAGAAGTCCAGAAAATAATAGTATTCGTGCAGAATTTATATTGGATGCAGCTCATCATAAGGTCAGAGAATTACATTTTTCTTAGAAAAAAGTTTTCTAATGTTCTCTAATGGATTTCTAATGATGATTTAGATCTGTGTACTATTAGAGCACTGATTTTCATTACTTTGTCATGTTTAACTGAGTCTTACTTTGCAGATGGCCAAAAAAAGTAAACCTGCATGTGTTTAAAAAAAAAGCAGAACTAAAACAAGCAAACAACAAAAACATGTCCAAAAGAAATTTCAAACTCCCCTTCTGCGCTAAAAGCTGAATTGGTGCCATAGTTTCCAAAAGCACTAACTACAGAACACCTGCAGAGAAAAACAGAGATATGAGAGAATTCTGCCAAAAGGTCAAGCTTTTACCAGCACATAATTCTTTAAACCCAACCATTAAGTAGTTCATGGTCTTCAAACTAAGAAGTGCTCTCTTGGAAACCAGATCTTGGGCAATGTTAATTTTATTGTCTATGTGCTATATTTGTCTGCTTAGAAGGAGTTTTACCAATTCTGCCTTTGGTAGAGACAAATTTTCCATCACCAGTAGTCTCTGTTTGGTAAATCGTGCAGTAAATCTTTATTCCCTGTCTACAATTATTAAAGACTGGGTGCGGTGACCAAGGTGGTCCCTTCCAGGTGTGTTCAAAGGTGGAGTTATATGCTCTGTGTTACTGTACAGGTAAGATATTTACAATTTTGAATATATCTAATTTATTTTAAATTTAAATTTTACTATTTTCACCTTTTTAGTACTACTGATGAAGTGTAACCCTGAAGAATCCCATAAAAAAAAAGAAACTAATTAGTGAAATCACAAGTACTTATACGTATTCAAACATTTCCCATAGTTGTTTTAGTTTTAAGCTTTACTCTTTCCTTGGCCTGTTTTTGATGCTTTTATGATTTGCCTATTTTTTGGGAAGAGGGGAAGCAAACTTGTTGTGGAATAAGGGATTATATTATGTATTAATCCCAATGATGGCATGAAATCTTAGTAAATTTCCTACTGTTTAAAGATAAAACCACAATATTCCTTCAGTAAAAAAGCTAGAATGAATGAGCTTCAGTTTTTAGTATATTTAATTAGGCAGATCTGTTGGATGCAAGAGGTCAAGTGAAGAATATTTACTCCATTAAAGGTACTAATTAACTAGATGTTATTGATGAATTGGTAAGCATGTCTACTGGAATTATGGATGTGCCTTTGTGTGGCCTCAAATAGAAGTTACATTACCTATCGGAAAGGTGAATTCTTTGGGATAACCTCTGTCCTTTGTTTTGATAAGCCTTTCCGTGTGTTGATGCACAAATCCAAACATGAATATATCTCTCTCATACCAACCTATCAGTTGGTAATCTCAAGATTCTTTCCTAATACAACGTTTTCTTTGTTTGCTTTGCTTTGTTGGTAGGAGACGTACACAGAGATAGCTGGAATGCAGAGGTTTGGGGCTTTCTACATGGATTACTTGTACACAATGGAAAGCACCAGTGGCAAAGGTAGCTTTTATTCTTTGTTTACCCTGTTAAATAATAGAAACAAAGAGCTTTCATGCCCAGCTGGTCCTTGACCAACTGTCCTCTGACTTACCTTAGATTTACCATCAGGTTCATCGTTAAAATGGTTTCATCTTCATTGATGTGTTTGAGATGAGCTGTTTTGGTTAGCTGTTGATTGTTAGTGTTCTTCCTTTTTTTTTTTTTTTCTTTCTCCCCCCCGCATAAGTTATCACAATGATATCTCTTATAGTCACTTACTAAACTGAAAGTAATTCTCTTGTAGCAGTGGTGAAGTTCACAAAGTATGATGTCTGTCTTTTAAAAGTTGTCATTATTGACTTTTTGGGGGGGAAAAAAAAATCTTTTGAGAAACCTTGGTTGAAGAATCAAGTTGATCATCTACTTGGTGCAGAGTTGAAAAGGGATGTCATTTTCTCCTGTCAAGGAGAATGCAAGGATGAGAGATAGTGTGGAAAATTAATCTTTAAATATACATATTGGAACAATTTTGTGAGGAAATATTAGCCTAAACCATGCACACACAGATAATTGTCTAATTCTGAGTAATTTTTGAGATTCCTATCAATTCTTTCTAAATCTGAGACAATACAGTGGATTCAGTGCAGTAAGTATGTCTACTTTTGTGAGTGTCACAACAGCCAAGACAAAGGAGTTAATGTATCAGTAAGTAATATGTATATATTTTTGTACAGATATTCTTACCATGAATTGCAATGTGATTTCCCCCCACCCCTTGTAAGATTGTCATCTGCAACTATGTTCTGCAGTTTTATTGCCTAAATAATGCATTCTTCCCTACTTATGTGTTTATTATTGTGAACACTATTTCTGTGGACATCTGTTGGGAACATCTTGCTATTTTGTGACTGAACGTTTATCTGTCCTTGCTACGTAGTCCAACTGATCTGGGGTTTTTTTGCATGTTTTTGTCTCTGTAAAAGAAGTCTCAAGTCCTAATGTTTTGGGTTTTTTTGTGTGTGTGTGGTTTTTTTTCCCCCCCCTGGACTTGTTGGACATTAAGTATAAAAGGAGTAGGAAAGAAAAACTTCCAGTTTGGTTAGAGGATGGATCATGCAAAGCTTATAAAAAGAAATAAATGATGCTATTGCCTTTTACAGTAGAGGGATATACTAGGTAATTTCCCACTTCTTTCCTGGCCCTGAGTCTTTCCTCTCTGTACCATGAGTGTGATGTGAAGCTGAGAAAATGTACACTAAGTCAAGCTTCTACTGCAGTCTACTTCTTGTTTAAATAAAGAAATAATTGTTTAATTGCATGCAGAACATTTATGTAGAGAAGTTGAAGACGTAGGGTAAGCCTTATATCCTTTTTGAATTTTGGTACAGAAATTTGAATATGCACAGATTATTTGATTATGAAGAAAAATTGATTTTGGGGAGTATTTTTTCTTGTTTCTCTGAATGCACAAGGAATTTAATGATGTATTTTTTTCTGACTATAAGTAACCCATTTCAGAAATTCCTGAACTCAAACACTTTTTTTTGTTTTCCTCAAGGCCAGGCTGCTGGTATTTTCTGACTACCTTTTCCCCTCCTCAGCTTCTCTTCTTTTTCTTTCAGTTTGCTTTCTCAGCGCCTTGGCTTTTATTTCCTGTATCAGTCACCAGGAAAACACCTCACAAAAATGTAGCTTGGCTTCCTATCAAGCCTTGCCGTGTGCTTTTATTTCAGTATTACTCCTCTAATTTCAGCTACCTGACTACATAAAAGAATGGAGTAATAAATTTTTAAGTTAATGGTTTAAATGGTTGTTATAGCTCTAGAATCAAGAACTTAAAACCTTGAATTTTCAGATAGTTTTGTTCCTCAGAAAGGCGAATGTGACATTTTCTGCTAGTTATTTTCTAGCTAATTTTTCCGTATTGTGAGTCAAGTATGTAATTATTAAATAGAACAGGATCAAATAGGTGTAAATTATTTCATCTGAAATGAAATAAATATCTCAAGATTTTGAAAACAGTATAAATCTTGCTACATTTTAAGTATGTGATGTTTTTATGAAAGTATTTATGTAAAAGTTTACATTTTACTATTTCTTGTTTTGACATTGTTAACTGTGTTTTCAGTTACAATCAGTGCACACCACCTTCCTCTAAAAAACTTAACCCAACTTAAGTTATGGGAGGCTGTTACTGTGATTGTAAGAATTTTATCTGTCAAGGCAATTTTGGTTTGACACCTTCTTTGCCCCTTTAACCTTTCTTGAAGCATATGATTACTGATTAAACCACAAGTGCCTCATGGATAATATTAACCTCAGGAGTTTCATCTGTCACTTTGGAATTGCATTAATCACTTTTAGTATTTTGAATGAAAACAAGATAGATAGTCATGCACAGTAGTCTTATTTTGAAATTCTGCTTGTCCTTCCCTTCCAACTTTATTTTTCTATTTTGTTTCGAATATCAATACAAAATGGTAATTTCTCTGAAACATTGTGTAGCCTGTCAGTTCCCTGATCACCGATTTGCATAACCTACAGACCTAACAGGGTATATTTTTGAAGTTATATTGTGTTTATAATGTGTACCCCTCTATTTTGGTGGCAAGTTTATTATGCGGCACCATCATTTTAAGATTTTTTTTGTCAGTTAGAATTAGACATATGGTTTACAGAGAACTGAATACTCAATGATCAGAAATTATTTTCCTTTATGCATCTGTGAAGTTTCAAAAGGAACCTGTGAGCAGCTACATCCGTAGAACCAATAGTTTTTCTATCACATTCTCTTTGCACTAATTAGAATTAAATGGAACTATTCCAGAAAGTGGTTTGTGTAAGTGCTCTCACTTCAGTATATTGTTCATATACATACAATATATACATATGAACTTGCTTTTTTTTTTTTCTTTTTAAAAGGTAGGCTGTTATTAATTCTGAAGGCTTTTGGCCTTGTTATTTTTTATATGAGGTTATGGTTTTTTACACTTCTTAATAGTGTTCATCTGAACTGGATGCTGTGTAGAAATGGAAAGACAAAAATGTGTGTTAACTGCGTATTAAATAAAGCATACCCTGACAGCAGGCTGTATGCTGGCTTTTAAAGAAAGTTTTTTTCAGGGTTTATTAAAAAGGTTCTAACTTCATTGAATAGGTTTTATATGGTAGTATCTTTCCATCCTTTTTTTTTTTGTTCTTTTTTTCTTCTCAGAAATGGTAAGCAAAACACCAAGGGAAGCAGAGACTATAAATGTTCTCACCCTCAACTTCTGTTCAACTTCTAGGGACAAAGTTAATTCTTCTGATGAGCATATAGGGCTGTAAAGGCCTGCAGAGCATTAGGCCAGCTCTGTGTTAAATTCGGCATAGTCTCGGTTTATTCAGGGATCTTTTCCTCACCAGTGCTTAGAAGCAAGAACATTTTATAGAGTATGATTTAAACATAAGGGAAAATCCCCCTGTCCTTCCTTGCTTTTCCCCAAAGCTCACTTCCCCCATTAAAAAGACTGTTTTGAATGAGTACAGTAAAGGAGTGGGGGAAAAGGGCGCGTTCTCCTGGAGGGTGAGAGACAGCTAGGTTCCCCTCGGGCAACCAGAAATAAAACATGCTTTCCTCCAGTTGGTTTAAAAGTAAGATTTGCCTTGAAGTTATGAAGCACACCATGCCAGGCTGCTTAACCACAAAGCCTCAGCTACTCAGAAGTTGACAGATCCTACATCTCTTTGACAAAGTGGGTAGGTCAACTGTCTGCAGAAGCTGCAGCTCCCATTGCCAAGTCTGACAAACTGAGCTTGTCTTGCCATTTATGTTAGTACGGACAGATTGTGACAGTGAGGAGGATGGTATACCAAGAATTTGGAGTTGTCAGATTTTCCTGTGGTTTGAGGTCGTAGTTCTCTACAGGTATGTTTAGTTTGTTACTGTAACAGAAATGCAGGAGGTTATTTGATTTATGCAAGAAAATAGGTTGATTTGCATTTGGGCAGATGGGTGAAAGGAGGAAGGGATGGGATCTGTCTTGCACTGAGTAGGTGTACAAGATCCACATTGGATAGGAGCTTGGAAATCACTTGAAAAATATTGCTGTTGAGAAAGATCATCATGGCAGAAGTCAGTCCACTGCTTACAGAGACCTTGGCTTCTGTGGCATGACTTGATCACGAGTACAAGAAGAACATATCAAATGGAGAGCTCTGCAATTGCAGATGTGTTAAATTGTGGAAACCAAGGTGAAATTGATGGCAATGGCTGTGCATTTCCTGGCTTTCCTATTGGTCACAGCTTTGACCAGGTAGATTATGGAGTACTTTGCTATCTAAGGAGTATGAGCTACACAGATTCACTGGATGAATTAAACTCATCCTACGGTTTTATCTCACAACTTTCTCATTTTTATAGGTTAAGTGGTCTCAGAATCCATTTAATCTTGGTGCTTATTTTGTCAGACTGTTCATTTGTGTAATGATTAGAAAGACATTTAATGTTTAGTGCTTGTGTCAAAGCAATGAAGACACTGTCAAAGTGATGATTTATTAGAAAAAAAAAATGAGTGAAATTCTGCAAACTAAGTATGTTAGAGGGGTGAGGGTATTTTTTTCTTACAAGTAATATGTAACAGGAAAACTTAAGCTTCTGAAATTTGCATAATTTAACTGAAGAATTTCCATGAAGTTTGTTTAGAGAAATGTAGTCATACTGTTCAGTAGCTGATGAGTAGCATGTATACAGCAAATTTGTGATTTTGATCTACCCCATTACCCTACATATATATCAGAAAAACGGTAACTGTACTTTACTTGGTACACTAGTTGCCATTCTGAACACAAAAGTTATGGATCTTCTGGATGCAGAGACTAAACCACCCTTTTATCTTTGTGGCAGTCCTTCTAAAAGCATCTGAGACATAATTAAAGAAGTTTTCATTCTCGTTGCCCATGCTTTACCTCATCAGTGAATGAAAGGAAGGGTCAGTCTGGTTTATGACAATACAAGTGAGCGTAATTCTTATCACTGTTCTAGCTCGTGTACCAGCAGCTAGCATTTCAAGGGCCCATATCTGTAGTTTCTTTCCAGCATTCCTTTTCCTTGATTATTTGGGATGGATATCTTTGTGATAAACTGTAGGAAGATTTGAATGGCACGGCTGTTATTGGCACCTGTGGTTAAGTTGCCACAGAAGTTTGGCGATAGCTTGGACACCTTCAAAGAGTCCCAACCTTGAGAGATACAAAGTTAATGGAAAGGTTCCTAAACTGTGCTGTGTTTGGAGGCAAGGCAGAATCTTGCCCTGTTTGCTCTGCATTAAACGGGAATAATGCTTGTTTAAACATGTTAAACTAGTCACGGTATATTTATGTGTTCAATTTGCATTGTTATATTTTCTGTATAAGTCTGTGATCACAGGATTTGAAACAAAAGTAGTTGATAAAAAATTTATTATGTCAAATTGTTTGGTGTAAATTGTTATTTATAAAACTTCTTGTAGTTTCTGGGAATCAGCAAGACCTTTCTTCAGTAAAGAGTGAAGATTTTGGAAATGTTCAGGAGATGTCTACAAAAAACCTCATTGTGGGTCCACTCAATCTTCGATTGGATAGCAGTGCGGTACACCGGATAATGAAAATGATAGTTTGTGCTCTGGAACATGAATATGAGCCATACAGCAGAACTAAACCAGGTTTGCTCCTATTGCATATACGCAAATATACAGAATTAAACCAGACCAAATCAGTGCTCTTGAAGGTGCAGCTTCCGAATAGTTAAACTTCAAATGTGTCAGGGGATTTTGAGTCCAAAGAGCAAAATTTAAAATAAAGGTAAAATTAATTACAATATCCCCATCAGTGTTGGATATACCTCTGAGATAATTTCAGACACTTTGGGGGCCATTTGTTTCAATCACAAGCCTCTTACTGACTAAGGAGGGCTTATTTCATTGACAGCTCTAGCTTAATTGTGGAGTCTTAGAGAAGAAAGTATCCCTGTTGGTATGTATTTATTAACTTGAAATAATAGTTACAGAGCATAAAAATGCATGGAAACAAGCTACGGTAAACTGTTAAGATGAGTTTCTGAGAAAGAGCTATAGAATTACAAAGTAAGGAAAATCCAGTTATGATTGCATTTAGCCTTAGGTAGAACCAGTGTGGAGTAAAATTATTAACTATGAAGGGGGGGGAAAATACTTTCAATTTTTTTGCCAGTCCCCAACCGTTTCTGAAACAGCAACTGTAGGAGTTATTTTAGATACTTCAGTCAAACATATGTAATCTTGATTTATTGTAGATATTATGGATGGAAATAGAACTATGCCAAGCTCAGAAGAAGTAGCATCATTGGAGGAATACATTCCCACTCGACTTACAACATTCACTGTTCTTAAATGTACAATTATAATCCCTGTGGCAGAATTCAATTTACTAGACCGCTTGATGCCAGTAATCATGGGTGAGAAGGTATGTATGCACAGATATTTATTTAGTTCTTTATATCAGCACGTGCTATTTCATATAAATTTTCTCACTGGGCTGTTATTCCGTGTACCAGATGTATTACTGAATTCCAAATGAGTTTCGTGCCCATGAGCCTTCCCTTCAGACACCTAAGACAAGTGGGGTGCGTGGTGACTAGCTAGACTTGTAAACTGAAGGTGTCATGTACTGGTAGGAAAAAAGAATTTGGAAGAAAGAAGATTTTAAATCATCAAGCAGATTTAAAAAGAAGTAGCTCCGACTTGAAGTTTTTTATGGAAACCTTTTGATCAGAAGAGTACCTGTTATCATTTTGCCATGCACGTCTTCCCAAACTTGGTTAAGTCTGAAATCTTTAAATACATAGGCTCAGTAGAGACTTCATAGATGTTAACAGCCAGCCCTGTGTGTACTAGTTCCAGCCAGGACACCAGCAGGACTTTGGCTATTACTGAGCTAAGCTGCTGACTGACTAGCTCATAGAGCCAGAAATGAAATTCCCAACTGCCTTAATTTGTTTTATCTTTTGGATGTATGTATTATAACTCCACCTAAAGAATCTTGTACTGGTTTTATTTCTACAGGACTCCTTCCTCATTGTACAAAGCCGAGGTACTGTAGGGATGAATCAGTGTTTTGTAGTGAGCTCTTGCAGTAGGTTTACCTCTTGTGGCAGAGGCTGGAAGATATTTTATGGATAGGGGAAGGGACAGGAAGAAGAGGAGGGAAAGAAAAACTGAATTTTTGATTGAGTTCAATTTCTAGGAATTTTCGTGTGATATTAAACACTTCCAATCTGTTTTTGGCAAGTGAACACTACATGTTCCTTGTACTTAAGACAAGCTCTTTTAGTGGGATGTATTTTGGGGAAGATCTCAGTGAATTATTTTTGTATCGGCCTTTCTTTTCAATGGTAATTTTTTGTTTAAAATGGAGATGAAGTTGTATATTCTGAAGGTGTTGTGAAAGTAACCTTATTAGTATTTGTGAAGCATTTTTATGTAAGAAAGGTGAAAACAATTTGAAAAAGTTCATTACTTTTTTTTTTCAGAGATGAATTTGAGTGGTATTACATGGTAGAAGGCACAATGACATTAAATTATCTCAATAACGTAATAGATACCTACTGACCAGGGGAGCACTGTCTAACTTGTGCTGTATTTTCTCATAGAATGTGCTTATTTACAGCATATGTGTATGCACAAGAGGACAGTGTACGAAAACTCTTAGTTTATGGCGTTTCTTATAGGGTGGTTGTATAATCATTTTCATTGGTCAAGTGAAATACACACAATAACATACACATTAATACTTCACTCAGATCACTAGTCTATAGGCTGCAACATATACAAAATTTCAAGCATGTGCCCTTTATTTGGTAAGTGTGCTTAAGGAGTCTATCTTTTTCTAAAATTTCGACTGCTTATTTTTTCAGTTAAGGTGGCTGGAGTGAGTGAACTGATGACAAACCTGTTATCTCTTGATGTATTAGGATACATTCAGAAGCTTCTAATATTAGAAAATGGGACATTACCAGGTGCCTAATGGGAAGCATTATTTCCTTTCAGGCTGGAATAGCCCAATGGATTGTGGTGTTTTTCACCATATGGGCATATGCAGATGGTATTTTTATAATGGGAGAGCAGCCCCATATTTATTGTACGTTTGAGGCAAACAAGTTGAATTCAAGTGAACTTTTTGGTTTTGTTGTTTTTTGGTTTTTTTTGTTCTTTTACTTGGAGTTTCAATTTACGTTTCCTGAGTGAAGCCAAGCTTATTCAAAAGAAGAATAATTTTGAATTTTAGATTGAAAGTCATACATACATCAACTTATTGTCCTATTTTGATACAAATTTAATAAAGTTTTTAGATTCATAGAGTAATTTAGATCAGAAGAGATCTCCAGAGATGAGCTCCAGGAGTCCAGCATCCTGCTCAAAGCAAGCCAAAGTACAGCAGGTTGCTCCAGGGGCTGTCCAGTCAAGTGCTGAATTAGCTCCAAGGATAGATATTCCATAAAAAGCTTTCCCGTGCACCTGCTTGGAATTGCCTGTGTTTCAGCTTGTGTCTGTTGCCACTCATCCCCTCACAGTACACCTTTGACAAGAGTCTGGCTCCCTCATCTCTGTACCCTCCCAGTAGGTAGAGGTAGACAGCAGTAGGATCTCCCTTTGGCCTTCTCTGGGCTGAATGATTCCAGTTGTCTTAGTCTCTGTCGACAGCGAGCTCATGTGCTCCAACCCAGTAACCACTTTGATAGCTCTCCAGCCAACTTATTCTGATATGTCCGTGTCTTTCTTTTACTGGATACAGTACTTCATTTTAATGGTTACTATGAGAAATATAGTTGGATGTGTAAAATTGTGATTTTTTTTTTTCTTTTTTTGAATGGACTTTTTTTTTTCTGAGATGTCTGGCATGACTGTGAATACATAATAATATATGACAGTGTAAAGGTTAGATCAGCATGCATTTAGTACAGTGACAGTGCTTTGGAGTGATAAAAATGTAAGCAAATGTTTTATAGAACAAAGTATTTTGACTTTGCATATTCTTGTAGTGGGTTGACCTTGGCCAGCTGCCAGATACTCACCCAGTCACTTCCACTTCTCAACAAGATGGGCGGAGACAGTAGGATGGGTTGAGATAAAGAGCAAGAGATCACTTACCAATTATTATTATGAGCAAAACAGACTCAGGGAAAATTGATTTAATTTATTGCCAATTAAAATATATTTGGATAGTGAGGAACAAAGACAAGAATCGAAATAACACTCTTTTTCCCAGGCTCAACTTTACTCCTTCATTCCCTGACTCCTCCACCTCCCACCCTGCAGCACAGGGGGATGGGGAATGGGGGGTTGCGGTCGGTCGGTAACAGTTCATCTCTGCCACTCCGTGTTCGTCACACTTTGCCCTGCTCCAGTGTGAGTCCTTCCCACAGTCCTTGAGGAAAAAATCTGCTCCAGTGCGAGTCCTTCCCACAGTCCTTGAGGAAAAAATCTGCTCCAGTGTGGGCTCTCTACAAGGCTGCAGTGTCCTTCAGGGCATATCCACCTGCTCCAGTGTGGGATCCCCCACAGGCTGCAGTGTGGATATCTGCTCTGGTGTGGTCTCTTCCATGGGCTGCAGGGAAACCTGCTCCACCGATGGAAAGTGCTACAGGTACTAAACATGCTGTGTCCCTTGCTAAGGGACAGCAGTTCAGGACTAGTGGCTTCTGCATGCCTCCAGCACAAAATTAAGATCTTCACACTCTGAAGCTGTATTCTGAGGGGTAGTTGAATAAGTGGTCTGAGAGTCAGTTGATGGTGGAGAACAATTAAGCTCTTAACTCTTTCACAAGTGTACAGTAGAAAATCGGGAAAAGAAGGAAGAGGTTGTTCTTTATTCTAGAACACGAAATATGTTCACTTAGATCAGGAACAGTTTGTTACTAGACTTGTTCTAGAAGCTTTTAACTTGAAATTGATAATTCATTAATGAAAGGTCTCCAGAAATATGTAGGAAAACTGAACTAATTGGGTTTCTGGGTTGTTGGTGTTGTCATCACTGAGCAAGTAGCTCAGTTAAGACACTAGTGAGGCTTTCACTTTTGTCCTGCTTTGAAAATCTTTGTCAGTTTACATGAATATTGGCCAAGAAGGCAAATAGTATCCTGGCTTGTATCAGGAATAGTGTGGCCAGCAGGACTAAGGAAGTGATGGTCCCCCCTGTACTCAGCACTGGTAAGGCCACACCTCGAATACTGTGTTCAGTTTTGGGCCCCTCACTACAAGAGAGACATTGAGGTGCTGGAGCGTGTCCAGAGAAGGGCAACGAAGCTGGTGAGGGGTCTGGAGAACATGTCTTATGAGGAGCAGCTGGGGGAACTGGGGTCGTTTAGCCTGGAGAAAAGGAGGCTGAGGGGAGACCTTATCACTCTGTACAACTACCTGAAAGGAGGTTGTAGAGAGGTTGGGGTTGGTCTCTTCTCCCAGGTAACGAGCGACAGGACAAGAGAGAATGGCCTCAAGTTGTGCCAGGGGACATTTAGATTGGATATTAGGAAAAATTTCTTCACTGAAAGGGTTGTCAAGCATTGGAACAGGCTGCCCAGGGAAGTGGTGGAGTCACCATTCCTGGAGGTATTTAAAAGACGTGTAGATGTGGTGCTTAGGGACATGGTTTAGTGGTAGCTTTGGCACTGTTAAGTTTACGGTTGGACTTGATGATCTTAAAGGTCTTTTCCAACCTAAATGATTCTATGGGCTGCAGGGCAACATCTGCTTTGGTGCCTGGAGCAGCACCTCCTCCCCCTCCTTCTTCTCTGACCTTGCCGTTTGTATTGCTTTTTCTCACTTTTTTCCCCTCAGTCCTCTCAGCCTGTGTGGCATTTTTGCCCTTTCTTAAATATGTTTCCACACAGGTGCCCCCAGCTTGGCTCAGCTGAGCCCTGTGGTGGGGCTGTTGCAGCACAGGCAGGAAACAGCTAGAACTGGCTGTCCCTGGCATGGGGAAGCCCCTGGTCTCCCCTCATAGAGTCCACCCCTGCAGCCCCCTGCTGTCAGTACCTAGGCACCTACACCCGAGACAATTATGGACAAAAATTTTATACATAAATCTTAAACTTCAAAGAAATTCTTTTGAAAAGATTTGAGGATTCATATTACAATGACCATAGGCCATTCTATCTGTAAACGGTTTATTACATGTAGATTTGCTTGTGTGTGTGTGGAGATAAGAATACGTAAATATGCTAGATAATACATCTGTAGTGTAATAATTGCATGGGTTTTTTTCCCCCCTCGCCTAGAACTTAAGTGGACTGTTAAATGCTGCAAGCTTCCAGCCCCTGCGGCCTTTACCTTCTGTCCGAATTTTGGTGGATAAGGTTAACCTGGAGCACTCGGTGCCAATGTATGCCGAGCAACTGGTGCACGTGGTCAGCAGCCTTGGCCAGCCATCGGACAACCTGCTTCATTACTGTTACTCACACTCCTATCTGAAGGTAAAAGAAGGCTTGAGATCTGTTTCTTATTGTAGTGTGCTTAGAAAATGTTAATGTAAGTGTAGATAATCCTAAGTGTTAGCAGGTTTCTTGGGAGAAAGTTTTCAGCTTATCTAAAAGGATGTTGAGTAAATACATTTCACAGAACGTCGTCGTTTGGGATAGCTGCTTCTGACCTGAGCCAAATGTTTTGTAATATGAACAGAGAACTTCACATGAGGAAACTATGCAGACTGAAGCCCCAAGGTCTTTGTCGCAAGATTGAGTTAAAATAATTTGGGAAGAAACCTTTCCCCTCTTCTAGGATAATGCTCATAGACTATGTAGATTGCAGTGAATTACACTTAGAAACTTGATGGGTTGTTATGAGGAAAAAAGATCACTTCTACTAGTATTGATAGAGCAAAACCATGATAGTGAAGGTATGCAATCAAAAACTGTTGTCAAGCAATTTCATTTGTTTTCATTATAAGAGGAAAAACCTCTAAATGTTCTCAGTTACAGATTCATTATGTGAGAGGAGCTCTCATTGTGAGGTTGGGGGAAATTTAAGAAAGTACTGAAAAATTGCTTTGAGATTATTTGGTTGCTGTTATTTTAGGTAGGTTTTTCTAGGTTTTTTTGTGTTTGGGGGAAAAGGAATTATCTAAAAATAATACACAATTTATTTTATATTTATTGAGTATATTAAAAAAATGTGTACATTATGTTATAGAAGTAACTTGAAAATGATCTCATCATGTGATAGCATACAGTTTGACCAAATTAATTTGTTTCAGATATTTGGTTTTCAAGCAGCACTGACTTCTTTGGACAGTAAAGGATTGTACTGCTTCCCTGTTCCAGTTATTCCCTCATTCAGTACTGCTGTTTATGGCAAGCTGATCAAGTTTCCCAAATATTGGTGAGCATCAAGCATATACAGTGTACTTAAGTAATGTACTCAACTACTTTTGTGTTTCTAATGAATGGTTTAAAAATGCCAAGCTCCATATATATCCCTAAGCTTCTCTGTCTCTTCTGTCGTATTCTACTATTAAGTCTGTTACCATTAATAAATTTCTATGTAAGGATGGCTGTTAATAAACACTTTAGACCCTAGTTTGGTTGAGAAAACAGGCTATGCAAGCCCTGTAGTAAATGGCTTTCTTCTAGACCTTGTAGAATTCTGTGAACCAGTTTTCATTCTTCCTTGAATGGATACAAAAGCTGAAGTTATATACTGATGGCAAGCTTGATGTGTTTAACTGAACAGGTCAGCTCTTTCTTTTTTAAAAAAACGCGACCAAATAAAAAGCAACAAATGTGTGTGGGGGGAACCCAACCCAAAACACCCCAACCCCACGAAAAGATTTATTTTGTTTACTATTTAGAGTTGGAAGTGTTTTCATGTTGTGATCAGGTATTGAGGTGTTTGTAGTATTTCAGATTTTAAATGCAAACACCTTTGTTCTGAAAATAATTCAGTGCTTTATTATAAAATGAGCTATATAATTTTTTTTTTTAAACTTTAATGCCATGGGAATTCAGTATTTAAATTCAGTTATACAGGTTAAATATCCGTGTGTAATACGTTTTTATCAATAAAAATATTAAGAATATTATTTTTATTAATAAATAGTATTTATAAAAACTATTTTCAAGAAAATGCATTTTGGCAGTACTTTGGACAGAACATTGGTTTTCTTTATCCCTCATTTTGAGTAGTAGCTGTCTGTAATACTACTTTATAACTAAACCTGTACAAAAACTATCTCACGTAAAATGACGAGATAACAGGAAAACAAGTTAATGTGTTAAATACTTTGGCTTCAAATGTTCTGTATTGTGTAGGTAATTTGTAAGTCATTTGTTTGTGAAAGTTTAATGGGTTAGAAAGAAAAACCAAAGACTACATATGTGATTGTTCATAGTGCTAGAGAATATACTAGTTTTTCTCTCACAAGCTGTGATAACATGTTAAACGTAAGAGGTTTTTATCGTAATCAACACACCACCAGGTGGTAGCAGCCTAATTGACTTTCTTATATTTTCCATCAATAGTTTGCAAAAGTACTAACCACTTCAAATTAACTGCTGTTCTGTTGTGGCATTTGCTGAAAAATAATAAAAGTTACCAGGATAACCCATAATAAGCACTAATCAGAGTACTCCCGTACTCTGGTAGGATTGACAGCCTTTCCTGACATGACCTGTTGTTTAACACTAGGCTCTGGTTAGTGATCCTTGTTACTAAACTGTAGAAATAAATTAGTGTTTAATAGTAAAGTTAAATTTATTTAGTACATTACAAAACCCATGGTTAGTTGTGCAAAACAAAAATATTATTTTAGAGATGAAAAATGGTTGGAAAAAATCTATCATCTGACAAATTCATGGTATTCAAGTACTAGTGCTTTCTCATGAGTGCACTTGCACTCTCTTTTGTGTGTGCTTGTGCTTGCTGTGCTCGACCTCTTTCTCGCTCTTGCTTGATTTCTCATACTTTCCTGTGTGCACTCTTGCACGCTTGCCATCATGCTCTATCTCATGTGTCCATGGTCTTGCACTCACATTCTGTTTCATGCATTCTCTGCTTCTCTGTCATGCTTTCTGTCTTGCTCGCTTTCTCTTTCTTTCTTTTAAAAATACATCATGTTACAATGCATGCCCAGCTGGAAAATAGAGTATGGTAGAGTAATAACATAGAAAAATAAAAATGAGCAGTAGTTTTGGGGAGTGGAGGCAGGGGAATGGTCCTGCCTTAAAATAGGAAATCGTCTATCAGCATTTATTAGTAGGTCTTGTAAGACCAACACTTATTGTGGTCTAGTGTATTTTAAAATAATTTTAATAGCTTTCTCACTTTTTTCTGTGGTGTGGTATCTTTCTAAAGCTTATTTACTTATTAACAGTGCAAACTAATTATATAAAATTAACTTATTCCAACAATTTATCTAAACTAAGCAACACCAATTTGCGGGTAATAAAGTAGAAAAACAAATGAGTACAGCAGCAGCCTGGTTAAATGAAGTGTAGTTTGAAGTGAATAAAACTCCAGATGAAACGCATCAAATAGCACTTGAACTAAATCGAAATCAGCATGAGGACTGGGAGCTTCATTGAAGTCATGCAGTGAGTGAGAATTAGTCTGGTAGGATAACCTGGTAATGTCATTAAACTTAAATTCAGTCCTCCCCTCCAAATTATACCACCTGCTTTATTTGGATTTTTAGATTTCACATTCCAGAGTTTCTTAAAGTACACACATCTGATGCTACATGTGTTCTTCTGTTTCTTCGTAGAAAATATATACCACAGACCATACCTTTTAAAAACAAAGACATTTTATGAACTGTTATGGAATCCCTCAGGTAGTATGTTTTGAGTTAGCAGTGAAAATCTCAACTTTATTTCTGACATAAATCAGTAGAATAGCTTTCTTTTCTAGTTTCAATATAATGATCTCAAAATGTATACAATGTATAAAATACTGTAGTAATATTTATTTTTTAAGACTAGTTGATAAACATTGGTAGCATGTTTTAACAGATAAAATTTCATCAACATCAGCCCAGTAAATAACCATAAATGTTACAAAAGTGCTGTTTCATTTACTGACTAGATTGACGTCCGTTTTAATTTCAGTTAATACACTTTCTTCTTATAAAAGAAATGTGCTCAAGCTCACTAGTTAACTGAGTCTCGGACATCTTTTAAATTGTATAGCTAATCTATTTTTATATGAAAGTAAAAACATCTGGTCTTTTGTTTTGGTCAAGCATAACAAGATGCAAAATACAATGTTAATGTCAATATTGTACAACTACTTTATGTAGTGTTGCATGCCAGATTGTAAAGCAGCTTTCAAAGCTTTCAGGAGGATGTCTAAAAACAACTGAGAATTAGCAGAATATGGTTAAAAGCCTAGAATGAATGACAAGAATGTTTATTGCTAAACAAAAATTTTCAGAGGAATTAGCTGATTTCTTTTTTTTTCTTTTTTTTCTTTTTATCCTTTTGGCTATAATGTCTGTGGTAACAGGTGAGGTAATCTAGTGTAAGACATTTTAGTGTTATAACCCTCTATCGCTTATTAAATATCACTTCATTGTACTTCTGAAGAATATTAAAGTAACATTAAAGAACGTAGGTTCTGAATAGCCTTCCTTTATTTTTCTGATATCTGGATTGATAGCGAAGTGTGTTGTCTGTGTATTTTGAGCTAGATATTGGTCCAGTTATGTGTGATTCTTTTATTCTTTTCTTGACCTGTCTTCTCTAAATTCCCATCCTGTGACAAGTGTTCCAGACACCACTTTTCCTTCATCAGATCTATGGGAAGATTCTCACTGTCTCCACCTGTGACAGCTTTTGAGACTGTGAACAGTGGTGCAATAAGATTGTAAATAAGGATGTCATGATCTATGCCTGCATCCTTTCTAATCATCATCTTAGTCCAGTAGTCTACTTTCAAGTAGACTTTCTGTTTGCTTGATAGTTAGTTTCCTCTTTCTCATTTTGAGACCAGAGCAATAGCTGCTGGTTTGCTGTCTGCAAGGAAGCACCAGTACAGACTTGACTAGTAGCTGGTTCTGTTAGATTTGAGTGTGTGAATGAACCTTTTACAGACAAGTTGAGGACCTGCTGGGTAAATTAGTATCTAGGATTTCATGGCCTGCACTTAAATTATTAGAGAATACAGAGCAGTTAATTGATTGTTCTTGAATTGTTAGTCTATCAGAACAAAAATCTGGAATAGAAGCTTGCAAGTAGATCTAGGTAATTACTGGTAAACAAAAAAGAAATCTTTGAGAGACTAAACATATAATTTTTGTGAAGATTTTTTCTTTTGAACTGTTGTCTGCAGATACTGTCTTAGGAAATAAATTTCAGCTTAAACATAGGCAGTGTGCTAGTCTTAGTCGAGCAGTTTCTGATGAGGAAGGATTCTTGATAACATGAGACTTGATTTGTGTTAGCATTGTGTCTCTTTCCTTCAGTGTTTTTATTGAAGAGCTAATCATTACTGACAAAAGCTGACAAAAGTTTAAAGTTTTCTCTGCCATTAGGGAAGTCACATGTATTGTATGGTGGGCACCTCAGCTGCCCAGAGATACGGTGTCACTTGTTTCACTTGTGAAAGCTGTGGATTACAGTCCTGACATTTATTTTATTAATATGTGCCCTCACAGTACTGAAAGATCACTACAGAAATCTAGATACAGAGATCCTCACATGGAATATATATATATATATGTGTGTGTGTGTTTTCTCTAGGCTTTGTTTTTATGAACCCTTAAGAACATTTATACAATATAGCTGTTCTTAGTATTTCAACACAGATTTAACTGTAAAGGTAAATATTTACTATGTCTCTAGAATCTGTTACATTTACATTAGATTGGCATGTTAGGTTGTAACCTCCTTTTGGCTAACTATTATACAATGATACTGAGAAACATACTTTGCCAGCAACCGGAACATCAGTATTTTGTGTTTTCTTACCTGACTTCCTAGCTGTTATTTTGACTTTGTCACTGTGTAATTGCCAAATGGTTGCTTTGTACACATAATTTAAACTTTTTAAATTTCCAGCTTTAATATTAACATTACAAAACCTGAGGATTCTGAAGAACTTGTGTTATTACTGTTCAGGTTTCTGCTCAAACTTTTATTACTGTAAAGGTGTTTGTATTTTTGTACAGCTTTACTTCCATTTTCTTCCATCATGTATCCCTTACAAGGCAAACATCCCTCTCTTAGTCAAAGCCATGTAGTGGTATGCCATACAACTGTATTCTTATTGACAGAATTCAGCATTAGACTCCTTATACAATCCAGTAAGGTCATTATAAGCTCCAGTATGAGTCATGATGTGCACCTGCCCATGTCTGCTTTATGGATCATCTTGAAAATTATGTGTGCATTTAATAGTATCACAATGAATTGACCAGAGTGAGAGCAATTCATGTTGATCCCCAAGCAGTGTGGTAGATGAAGATCTGGCTTCTTGCACAGTAAGAAGTTCTTTAGCAAGGAAATTAGCTCCTGCTGACATTGCCTTTACCAGCAAGGTGCTACTGTGATGACAGTAGGAGATATTAGGATTTGCTGCTCACTGAAGAGAGGATTAAAAGTGTATAATGGGGGATCAGGTGAACCGTCTGTTACTTTTTTGATTGAAGCACCTTTGCAGGTCATGTCCAGTGGAATAATGCTGCTTAGAACTAGAAATCACAGTAGATTTGTGAGCTTGAGAGCCTTGAAACGTAGCTGTCGTGCAGTTCAGTGCAGTTGTGGTAGTAAGAGGCAGGCAGACCCTGCTGTCAGGAAACACAAAGGCAGGTATCCATAGACTGTGAACATTAGATCATAAATCTAGGAAGTTTTCCAATAAATTGACGCTTGAGTCCTGATTTTGGCAGCCTGTTTTATTGACTAGTCACAGTAAATCAAGAGTAATGTCAACTTAGATTGGATGTGGATTGTGTTTCACATGGGCAGTTGAGGGGCATGCTCACTTCCTGGGTCAGAAGCAGAAACAGGTTGAAAACACATGAAACTCATTTTGTAGCATTCAGTTGTGACTATTAGTTATGTCAGTAATTGGATATAACTGCCAGATGAAAATTCAGGGTATCCTTCAAAACAGAAAAGATCTGAGATTTGATGCCTGAACAGATGCCATCAGAGTATGGGACAGGGAAGAGTTTCAGCCACATCAGCATCATCTGAGTTTGAACTAGCACATGTAAAAACCTGTTTGAACTATTGAGATATGCCAGTGATACGGGCTGTGCAAAACCAGACAGAAACAGTCATTCTCTTGGGTTCTGCAGAGGTGGTTGTGTAGAATTGCCTCAGATGTGAACAATCAGTCTAGGGAGTATGCTGGATTGCTTTGGCATTGTGTGCTTCTCTGCCATCACCTAGAAAATGCATCAAAGAACGTAATACTAAATCAGATTTTTTTTTTTTTCAAATTTATTGGTAGCTGTTTTCAGTATGGCTTTGTGAGCAATGAATTTGACACTTTCAGCAGTTTGGTTTACTGTGCATCTTTTTTTGTTTGAGGAGTAGGTATGTCAGTATAGCATAGCAAATTATGAATACTAATACAGGGTGATTTAACACTTAGTTTTAACAGGAGAATGATTTTTCGTTGGTAACATGTTTTAACATATTGTTCATTATAAAAGTTAAAGTAGGCCATGCTTGTGTGTAAGGATGAAGATGCTTAAGCAACTTGTGTGGAACACTTTCTAATCTGCAGTGATATTAATGTATCAAGTTTCAACATGAACATGTTGGGGAACTTTTCAACTGCAGTCTTCTGGAAGGAGCTGTTGTCCATTACCAAGAGCAACCCTCTGTCCAGGAGGGGTTTTGCATTCTGAGTACATGACTTGCAGCTTGATTAGTGTGATTATAAATTAACTTCAGTTGGAAACCTCTAGTTTAATTTTTTTTTAAAATCTAGTCCAGATCTAATGTTACTGCTTCTCAGCAGATGTGGCAGACAATATTCAGCAAATGTGTTAAAAGTGCACTTTTAATCAATGTAAATTGGAAGCAGCTGCGTTTTTTATTATTGTCCATGAGGAGAAAATTCAGCAGAGTTGACAGTGAAGGGTGGTCATCTGTAGTGTTTCCAGTGTAGTTATTTAGACTAATTAATTGTCAAGGCTCTTCAGTGAAAGTAAATTAAGCCTAGTAACTAATACCTGTCCAGGGAAAATGATTGCACATGGTGAATACTTTATCCTGGTTATTGTAACTGTTGCCATCAGTATTTGCTGACATTTGTACTAGAAACAAGAAAATGGCATTTATTTCAAAATTTGTAGGATTTTCAGGGTTAAAGCCACATTTTTTTTACTTGAGACTGATGAAAGGTATGAAAAACTTACTGTGTTAAAGCTGAAATGCTGAGAAAATTTCAGTCCCTAATATATATTCCTTTTGTATTGGATGTATTTGAAAATTCTGTTTCTCTTACTTAGTGTTACCACTGTCTGTAGAAAATATCCGGTGTTGTGGTTTAGGCTGGGCTGGCCACTAAATGAGCGACAAATGCTTTGGTTAGGATTTTCAGTGATATTCTCAGTTTATGAAGCTTTACCCATGGCCAGAAAGATCCACTTGTGGCAATTAGTCACACACAGTGTTTGTCCTTTATTTCTCCAGAATTTTGCCCACAATTTGGTGACACCTTTTTTTTTTTTTTTTTTTTTTTTTTTTTTTAACTTTAGGTGTATCTGTGAATCACAAAGACAAATACAGTCTCTGAGGTAGCATCTACACCACTAAATAAAACATTCCAGAAACCAGCTGTGGCCCTGAGGCCAGGTGGCCTCTTGTGGCTCAGTTCGTATCCACATGCCTGCCTGTAGCTTTCCCTTCCACTCCCAAAAGGGGAAAACAAAGAAGTTAAAGCTAAGAAAGGTACCATTAGGCTTCAGACTGGGGACAGCTTTTGGCATGCTTGGTCCATTCAGCATTGTTTGAGAAAGCCCTGGCTGCCGTGGCCTGAAACAGGCAGGGAGGAAGCTGACAGGTAAACAGTATGCACAGCCACGGACCTACACTTGGCCTTTTTAGTTAGCAAATAAGGGCGTAACCTGCTTGAAACTTGCATCCTGAAACGGAAGGGCATGGAGGTCAACTGTGGCATCATCCTGCTAGCCAGCCCCATTCAAACGCTGGTTCATTACATAGGATCTTGAAGGAGTGTACTTCAGCATTACAGTTGCTCTCTCACCTTTCACTTTGTTCTCTGCGTCTTCTTTTTAAGCAAATCCCATGGGACTTGATAGGATTGAAAGCACTGTTTTAAAAATTTGTAGTTGTTAAATACAGTAACTTGAAGAAAAAGTTAGATTGTCTTTCATGCATTAGGACTTCCAGTGTAGTTCCCTATAGAATTATGTTTCTGAAGTGGTATTATCCACCTTGTGTACCAAATAATCCTCCTTCACCAAAGCTTTATGTTTAAAGGCTTCCTGAATAAGCTATATGCTTATTGAATAAGCTGTATAGAATTGCTGATTTTGTTTATCTTTTTATGGTTACCTTTATTATGCTTATGGAGCATTGTTATATTGCTGGACAAGCTGTAGCATGTCCTCCTTTGACTGTGCAGAGCTTCACTCTCAAGTGGTAGGCTTCATTTCCAGCTGGAGTGAGGTACCAGAAACTCTGTAGTCTTAAATTATGCACCTGTTTTTACAGGCATGTTAATATGACACTCAGTTGAATTTGATAACCGTGATAAATGGTGACTAAAAACACTTTCGTAAAAGAAAAGCTGTGTTTATCTTCACTTGGAGCAACAAACTAAATATAAAGACTTAGTGCATGTTCACCTGTCCATAATACCTTACCAGCTTTACTTTATTTGTGTTTATTTCTAGGTAGGAGAAGCATACTGTCCTGTGTCTAGTACCATTTGTTTGCTGTATTCTCCTCACGCGTGTTCCCTCTGGACCCAGATGTGATTTTTGTTTTGTATGGGAATAGTCCTTCTCATAGATCAGGATCTGTCTCTGGTTCTAGGCTAAGTGTTTGTGTATTGTTTGTGTACAAGGAAACATCCTCACCGTTTATCCTCAATCGCTTTTATACTAGCTGTTTATAGCTTTGTATTATTTTCTAATATTATTATTTCTTTAGCAATGCCTTTTAAAATAAGTTAAAGTAACGTGTCAGCTGTACATACTGAGGAACAGGTACTGTATTGAACACGTGCTAATGTTGGACCTCCATTGGGCCTGTATGTTCAGTAGGCATTGTCTGATTTTCATTAGGTTTTAATCTTCTAAAGGACATTGGCTCCCAGTTTCTGAACTAGATTTTTTTAGTATGATGTGTTTTGGATGAGAATGTTAGAGGGCAATTTGAAAAAAAAAAAAAGGAAGAACAAGGGAACAACTGAAGTTAGGCTCATGTGGGATGCGGCCCTTAAACAGTAAACTGTGAGAATAAAATCTGTTCAGCAGAACAGATTTGGAAATCAGTTATACCTGTTGCAGGTGCTTCTGATATTGATGCAAGAAATGGAAAGGATTATGTTCGTTAAGACACTAATACAAGAATTGTGGATTCATTTTTCAATGAATTTTTATCCATTATAGCATGTATGGTTTTTAAACAAAAGCCTACAGCATTTTAACATAAATTTTAATGAGTTTTCTTTGCTGATATTTAGCTAGCATTTCTTTGAGTTTAAGGAATGATTCCAAAATTAATAATTGACTAGAAGGAAGTATATTTAGTAAGCATGATTAGAATATTCCTTTGATAGTCAGAAAATGTGCGTATACATGCAGAATGATGGAATTGAGAATCTGATTTTTGTATTTTTAATTTTTTTAAAAAAGGGAAAATGAAAATGGAATTGTAATAATGCTGTCACTGACACATACTTTCAGAGCAAGAGAGTATTTGTTATACTCTAGCTTTTATTTTGCATACGTCTTGGATTTGGCTGTATATATATTACAGCAAGAAAATGTTTTTCTGACATGTTTTTCTGGCAGTATCTTTTCTTCAGTATGTGTGTATGTGACAATTTTAATGGTCTTAAAAGTTCACTAGGGTTTGTGGAGTTTTTAAGAAGTTAAATAGACGTAATGAGACTCACAGTGAATAGACGAAACCTGAACACAAAAACCTATATCCATAGAATCTGCTTCAAAGTTTATATTATTTTTGAGGAAAGAACAGTGTAAAGTCAATGCCAGAGTCAGCGCTTAAGATGGTGAATTTAGATTTAACAATCATTGTATTCTTTGAAGTAAAAAGTATGCATTTACTGAGATTTAGTGTTTGCTTTAAACAGGTTCTGATATCCTTTAAAATTCTTTTGGAATTACTAATTAATGAGACCACTATATATAATATATATATATATGTAGATAATACTTTTAACAGCCTTTATACTCTTTCTGCTGTTATGCAGTGTATACGTGTGAATCTTCAGCACACCTTGTCCATTCATGGCCTTGCTTTTGATGATACGCTTGATCCATCCTTTGCTATACTAAAGGCTTTTCTGGTAGTGGGAAAACCAGAACACCCTTCCAGCAAGTTCCTTTTGATGCTGTAACTTCTATCTTGAAAGACCTTAGAATTGGGATACTTTCAGGCAAGGAAGAGTGAAATTAGGTGCTTTTATTTACCTCTCTGGATTTAATGGAATTCAGTAGTTTCCTGTCAATACAGAAGTATGGCTTCATTTCTTTTAGTCTCGTGTACTTTCTGTTTGTGCCATCTCCAGCGCAATATTTTAGTTCAAATATTTATTTTGTTTTAGCTAATGCAGAGACACACCTTCCTTACCCCTCTGACCTTTATGGTCTAGCTATAAAAAATTTGCCAGAATTTCAGACAACTTTTTGTCTCTCACTGTAAATGCGTCTTTTTCCACCAACAGATTTCATCTATTTATGAAACCAAATAATCAGTATGCAAAAGTATTTACTCAAAGAAATTCACAGAAAACTCCAAATCCTAACCAGCTTACCTTTTTTGGACAAAGCTTCTTATTTAGATTAGTTGTTAATGTTTGCTTGAAGTTGGAGCTGTGTTCAGCTCTTGAATCTTTAGCAGGGAATTTAAAACTGTGTTAGTTCCCTAAAAGACCTTTGAACTTTTCAGAGAGGAAACAAAATGGGAGTTTTGGTCCGTCTTCTAACAACTTTGCAGCTGTTAATAATCTTCAAGAAAAAGAATAACTAGGCAAATTTATCTACATTTCGCCACTTTTTTCTATTTTCCACAATTTTCATGGAAGTACTTAGAGGTGAGTTAAGACTATGTATTCAGAAATGGAATACATGAGAAATTTGGAAGGGAAGGCAGGAAAGGGTATGTGTGTGTTAATGTGTGTGTATGTTAGATGTATTTTCTTTCTGTTCCAGTTGTCAGCATTTCATTCCACAACTGTCTTTCTTCTAATGCTCTAAATATAATTTTGTTTTTCCTGATCCCTACTTTCAGTTTGCAAGCACTTTCAAAGAAGATTCAGTCATACAGCTTGTTCTCTACACATGTGCTTTTAGTTTCTTCTATTCTTATGTTCTTCCAATCTTCCAAGCATTTTATTGGAAATACTTTAAAGATGCTTCTTTTCCTTTGCATTGGTTTACTTGCTTCTATTTTTTCTTGGTGTATGTTCTCCATCCTTGTGCCTTAATCCCAATCTATTAATCCCACTGTATTGGTTTTTTTTTCTTTCTTTTTCCTCTTACCATTTGAAACCTGTGAGAGGAAGATAATTCTGTGGGCCTTTTTGTGCCTCTTTCTTTCTTAAATGTCACTGTCATCATCTGTCACTTTCTGTCTTGCAGCTTCTACAAGGGTTGGGAGAATGCTCTACAAGTTCCATAGCTTTTTGCAAGACAGCAGTCTGTGGGATCTGTCCTTGTGACTGTTCCTGCTCAAAGCAGTTCCTCTTCCTTGCTCCCCACAAAGAGGAGCCATCTTCTGTCTCAGACTCTCACAAGCCAGTCTTCCTAGCTTGCAAGACTTGCTAA
This sequence comes from Burhinus oedicnemus, assembly GCA_008921705.1. Lineage (NCBI taxonomy): Eukaryota > Metazoa > Chordata > Aves > Charadriiformes > Burhinidae > Burhinus > Burhinus oedicnemus. Next base: position 680,848 of record VFFE01009182.1, on the reverse strand, counting down.
TATCCTTCTTTCATATGTCTTCAGATGAGAAGAAAACAAAGCCTCTGTTCACCATATCTGCATTCTTGAGAGTTCCTCACATCTGTGTTGTTTGGAGAAGGGTCAGACTTCTGGGATAGCAACTTTTCCTCTGCATAAAATTCAGCTTCACACTCAAGTTTTTCCTCCTATGGGACAGGGTGATGTCTGGTCAGCTGTGCTGGCTCTGGCAAATCGGAAGGTCCTCACAATAGATAGGGCCCGTGAGCTGGGCTGTTTTCTTGTAAATAATGTGTATTTAATTTTCGAATATGTTTGATAATTTCCAAAATGTTGTAAGAAATATCAAAGAGGAAATTCACATTGCAAATTTGGTTTAGGAAAGGAGTTTAAAATTGGAAATCATTAATAGAATGGAATAGACTAAGAAATGAAGTATCTGCACATTTTGAAATAAATTTATTAGGAGATAACTGATTTGTATTTAACAACATTGCCACATTTTGCAGCTCTGCTGGGAATAAAAAGGTAATTTGACAGTAACTTAAAAGATCATATTGGATAGAAATCTATATTAAAAAAATCCTTATTTCTGCTCCTACTAATTAAAAAAAATTATATGCTACAAAATCATATCCTATATCCTACAAAAATACTTGTAAATGACTGTAGTTTTAGCTGCTGAATTGACTGTTTGAATTTCCCTCAGATTGAAGGGATGGTTTCTGAGAGCTGCTGCTCTTACTTCTGACAGCGTGAAAGCATGGTGGAAGTAGTTGCTGTTCTCAAGGCTGCCAGTCATGACTCTTGCTCCCCTGATAACACCAGGTTAAGCATGGGTCTCCTTACCAAACGGCAGCAGCCTTTGTGTCCTATTCCTGTTTTGTGCCATCATGTTCAGCAGATGACTCTGTCAGTGCGGTTTCCTCCACTGAGCACCAGCATGTTTCTGAGCCCTCCTGGCTCCCTGTTTTACCTGCTAATGGCAACCAAATGGCTCTGTGTGGCAGATTGAGAGGACTGATTTACTGGGTGTTGCTGCTGCTTCTGGGAGTGTGTGAAGGGGGAAAGAGGAGAGGAAAAGGGAGGGGGAGAAGTTGCTTCTCTGGACAATAAAGCAGGCTGCTCTGTGGGAAGGCAGTTCCCCAAACCCTGTTCTACCCCCGTGGCTTCTGAGATTGGATTGCACTGTGGCATCCAAAGCAATCATACTGGATTTACAAAAGCTACAAAAAAAATGTAGCACTTGGTTTGTTTTAATAAGCACAGATCTTTGCACTTTGGAGGTTTATGGACACTAGCAACTTTTACCTGCTTACCTCTCATGGTCTTGGTGGGCTTGGTTGTCTGCAGTTGTTTATTACAGCATCTCCAAGTTCCAGCTGATTTCTGCCCCTATCAGGGAAACTGTCGTTTGCCAGGAGGTAAATGACAATGATTGCATTTATTTTGGCATTGCTGCTTTTCCGAGTAGGAACTAGTTCTGAAAAGATACAAGGCACAGCTCAAATAATAGCTGTGGAAGTGCTCTGCTTCTGGTATGATTCCTTCTGTACTACCTTCATCAAGCCAGTGGTTTCCTGTAGAAAGTCCTTGCTTTTTTCTGGACTTCTTTCTTTCTTTTTTTTAGATATGTTTTCATCTTTGGTCACTGTAAAGAGTACCAATTTTTCTCATAGTCCTTAGGTTTTGATCTCACTGGATATAATGCAGCTAAATGTCATATCCCTCCCCTTGTCCCAAATAATATCCACAATCAGTGAGAATAAGATTCCTAGATTCACCTAAAAAAGTTATAGACCTTCTCACAGAAGTAAGGAAGGAATAGAAGTTTAAAGTGTCAGTAAGAAAAAATTGGCATTAATCACATTCCATGTGGAGAGTTTCTTATCCCTTGTTTTCTGATTTTCCCCCACACACCTTGTGGAGTTCTGAAGATGCAGTTCTTCAAAGATGCAACTTTATGCACAAGATTTAGTTGAACATGAAGAAGACCGAGAGCTCATACAGTAATTTCCTCAGAGAAGAGAACTTGGAATGTTATTCATTTATACATTGCTCATATCACTTCAATGATTCTTTCTGGAGACAAGTATCAACTAGTGATTAGAAGAGGAGTCTTTTCCAAACAAAGAAATAGCAATTAGTGACTGACCTCCAGTTGCAATTTGGTGAGAGTTCAGATCCCTAGCATCTGTCCCATTGATGAGCTTTCCCAAAGCCATCAAGCTGAATTCGATCTAAACTTCCTAAATACGTTTCTCGAATGCAGCTGCAGGTTTAATGTGTTCCTGCATTGTAGTTTCAGCAACCACCTTAGTTTATTATGTGTCCAAAAATAAGACTGAAAACCCAACCCCTTGTTGGGTTATCCCTTGTTGGTGTCAACGGATTTTTAGTTCAAATACGTTGCATTTTGAGGCACATAGGTAATGACTTAACTGGAAGTGGAGATAGATGGCTTTCTTCCTTTTTTTCTTAAACTTTTAATCCTGTGGGTGGAAAGACTCATCTGATGCTTAGTGTGGCTGGATTCAAGCTGAGGGAAATTAAGACTCTCCTACCCTCACATTCCGGGTTTTGTTTTTTCTTGCAGCCTTTGACATTTTCTCTTGGTGTCTCAGAGCAGATAAATGCTGTCCTACTGAGGTCACTGCTTTTCACTTCCTTGTTGCTTCAGGAACCAGTACTATTATTCGCGTGTAATGATCATAATTTTTAATCTAACTATTATAATTTTTAATGTCCAGATGTAAGAAAACAAACTAAATGATTTTAAAAACAATACTAGTTTAGACCTCCTAGCATGTATGTCCAGAGTCTTGCATTGTTTGCTTCAAAGGGATTTTTTTTTTGCAAGGTTTGTTCCTTTTAGATAGTTGTTTGATTTTAATAATTATTTTTGTTCTTGTGATAATGCATTTATTTTTGCTTTGCTATATAAAGCTAAATTTTATTGTTCCATTAAAACAGACTGTACTGAGAATGGATATTCTCTGTTCATTTTCTAACATGTATTGAAGCTTGTACTTAGCTGCATTATTTTGTTTCCACAATTGTTTCAAGTAAATCTGTGTTTTTTCTGTTCATGGATGAATTAACACTTTACAAAAGTTTTTCATCACCGACAATTTCAATTCCATAACTGGTGTTTAAAAAAAAAACTAGAGAAGTCAGTTTTGAAATGATCGTGTTGTTCCCTTCTAATCCCATATCTAAAATTTTCAGAAAGAAAAAGTTAATTTCTTTATTACTAAAAAAAAAAAAAAGTTGGTGAATCTTGAACTTCATTGTTTTCTTCTCTGTATTAAATTGTACAATTAGAAGTGTTTCCCACAAACAAGAGGCAAAGGCAGCTGCAGCTGCTGAAAATTCACCTGTGTAAGAGATGATATGTCAGGCAGCCTTTGGTGAAGGCTATAGAAGAGCATTGATTTTTTGAATGAAGCGTTCCAAAGTGGGTTTAATTATTATTTTTTGATAATAATTGACATGGCCCTCTAGCACAAATAACTGTATGTGCTGTCTGAAGACTAAAAATTGTGTTAGCGTATGCAGACATGTGATATGACTGGTTTTTGTTGTGAGTAGTAGTAGACTTCAGTCTTGCATTTAAAAAAATAGTAATTCCCAGACTGTAGCGGTTAACTTCCTTTCCCTTTATTCTCCCTTCAGAGTTTTGATATTTGTCATTAAGTAGCTAGATGTTGTTTCCCTTACCCAGTAACAGTAGCTTAAATGTGAAGAAAAAGGATCAAAGTTGTCAGTTTCTTAAAGTTGCTGTGAAAGATCAGATTAAGTAGGAGTACAGATTTTTTTTTTTTTTTTTTTAAGGTATGTAGATGAAGCCTTTGTTCATGTAGAGTATAAAACCAGCATACACTTTCTGTTTGCCTAAGTGGAAGGGTGTGCAAATGCTGACTGAAATTATTTAGGCATTTAAATTACATTCAGGTTCTTCAAAGCCACTGTTGCTGGGTTCTAGTAGCAGGTTACTGGTTTTGTTATTTTGGAAAAAATGAACTAATCGTATTTTACTGTACAGGATATGAGTAATAACAAAAATTAAATTTTTGGAAACATTTTGCAGGTTCCAGCTTTGCAGTTGGGGACTCTATATAAACCTCTGGAGCCAGCTGTTCACCACTATATTCTTTCAATCACTCTGAGGTGTTGATTTTAAAAGAATGAGTTGCTGTTCCTAAAGTCTACAAACCAAAAATATTTCATAGCAGGCCTGTGAACTTACATGGATTGGTTATATTGGTGCCTGTGCATGGTGTATAATAAGGACCAATTCATGTTTGCATTCAAAAACAGTGAAGAAAACTATTTTCTTTAATGGTATGCCAGATTTATCCAAATATTTCAGCAAGTCTGTATTACAGTTTGTCAGCAAACCGGGTACAACCCAAGTGTATTTAAAAATCATTTAATTAGAACAGATTCATTTTCACTCCATGCCACTACACAGCAAGACTTGCTTGTTCATATTTCCTTAAATTTATTCTGGAACTTGTCCAAGTTTGGCTTTAATGAGTAGCCTATCCTGCTAGTTACATTAGGATTTATTTTCCCCTAGAGAAGAGTGTTTGAATTAGTAGTTTTTTAACCTGTTCAGTTAAATGAACATATGTTCAGAACTGCATCTTAACTCTTGAGTGGAAAGATTTGAGAAATAATTATTTCTATTGTTGTTACAGTTTTAGAATGCAGTTTAAAGAATGGTTTTAGACTTCAACTATGTGCCATAACTGTTTTAATATGGTGATGAGTTTTGATATGAAGTCACATTCAGTTGCTTAATACAAATTTAATGATACAATGTAGAAACACAGATCTAACTTGGTTTACTGAAAAATTTAATTGTACTTATATTTTCACTTATTGCTTGAATATATCTCTTGGGTCATAAAACTTGGTTAAATATAGCTCAGTACCTTATTAATGATGGATTTTCTGTATTAACAGGTGCATTTTGGTAGCAAACTTGTATTATAAGTTCTTTTAAATGCATTATTTGTGTTTCAAAACTATTATAATAAATCCTGAATTATAAATGTACTTTCATCACTGGCCAGGTCTAGTTAAAATTTCCTTTAAGCAACATTTGCTGCACACATGGTACAATACTTCCCCACCGCCTTGATTTTTTTTTTTTCCTATAAAAAGAATTTATTTTCTTCAACTTCCCAGTCCTCCGAAGTTATCTGAAAAGGACCAGTAGACTTTATTCCTATGGGATTGCTAAAGTACAATAAGCGTAGAATTTGCATATTGTTAAAAAAAACCCTCATACACTGTTATTACCCATAAGGGACTATTTTATATGAAAATTTTAAGTTTTAAATTTAGAACAGTTCAGTACAGTAGCTGTAATATGTATTAAATGAATAGGCAGACTTTTAAAGCAAAATCTTTTCCACTGTCATATTGTATGCTGTGATTGTCACAGCTCTTCACAGACCTCCCCCTAAAGTATATGAATTTGTTAAGACAAATGTGTTAGTTCAGATGGAATTATTGTGGAGTCATGTTCATCCTGAATTTTTCTGAAAAAGGTTTGCTATCTTCTTTCTTCCTTCCCAGTTTTACATTAGGGAACCCGTCTTTTGAAATATTCAGATACTTTTTTTCCAAAATATTTAGTTTTGATCCTGCAAAATCATATTCAGAAATAAGAGGGAAAAGTAGAAAATATATGTTACAGTGCACTTCTGTAATGAGATAAATAATAAAAGATCACGATACATGGCCTGAAAAAAAGGAATACTAGGAAACATTCTGATTGATATCACCATGCATTACACTTCTTTCCATGTAATGTCTACAGAAGCTTGGTAACGTTCATATCTAGTTTTCCAACTTCAGTTCTACATAAAAGTAAACAGTTTGTGCTGTCTGTTTAATCTTGACTGTTAAAGTGAATTTTTTTATTGTGTATATAGCATTTGGTTTTACAGGGACGGATTTTCCTAAGTACAGAATCACCTTATATAGTCTTTTATTTATGCACATCTTTTCTGCTTAAATTGATGAATTACAGAGCTTGCACTTGCTTTCCTAGAATTTCCTTGAGTGTAAGTTCAAATTCTAACTTGGGAACAGCAGTAGAAAAGGCCACAGTGTTGCAGTCTCCACCTGTGCTTTTCATGGAACCCAGAGCTTTTCTTCTAGTGACTATATGGCTATATGTACATTTACACAGAGGAATGTACGTGTATCTGAGGAGCTGAAATGGGAGATATGTTTTATCTAACTGTGTCCACAACAGAGTGATAGTCATATGTCTTTTTGTCTGTGTTGTGTTGTAGAAATTGTCAGAATATGTTACAGGCTGTTAGTTCCTTTTGGCTGTCTATTTGAGTCAGTGTTTTTCTTTAGTTTTGTTGTTGTTTGTTTGGTTGGTTTTTTTTAACAAGGCAGCATCTTTCTTTATTTGCCTGACTTAATACTAGTATTATTTTCAGCTTTTGTTTTGTCTCTTAAAGTAGTTCTAACTTTCTAACTAGCTTATTTTTTGAAGTTTAGACAAAAATGTTTTTTTAAATGGCTTGCTTGCACCACCAGATTTCAAATGTGTTTGGATGCATTCTTTTCGCAGATGGCCACGTGGGGTTTTTGTACTTTTTGGGAGAAGAACATTTTCAGGAAAGGTGTGTGGTGTGTTTGTACTTCAAACTGAGAGACAGGAAGAGCTTCAGTTTTGTACAAATATGTCTTACCCCTTTGGTGACCTACTGTGCTGCAGAGTATTGGTCTCAGGCAGCGAGGCTGGCATGTGGTCTGCTCATGTACTCGAGAAAGATCTTTACATGGCTGTTAGCAGAAAAGGCAGGTAGGGGATGCTCCAAGCAGGACAAATGTAGTTTTTCTTGTTCTAACTCACTGTTTGGTGTCAGTGACTGCTATGAAAAAAACCCGACCCAACCCAAAACCAAACAAATGAGGCTAATATGAGATCTCTTCTGAAAAAGCCTCCGATGAGTTGATTTTCCTAGCCACAGAGGCTGTACTGATCCAAAATTACGGTAGTTCCAAACTTCAAAGACTGATAGATTCAGTCAGAGTAGACTGCTTTTTTTTCCTTTTCCATTCTGAAGGAAATTTCCACTACCAGACACAAGGCTCAGTTCTCCCATATAATCATAAAATGTTTCTCCTTCATCCATGTTTTTTCTGCAAATGACATTTGAAGCTGGCAGCACTGTTGTGTTGTTAGCTTCAAATGAGTTGCAGCTCAGAGGCAGTCCTGTTGCTGGTTTCCTCCCCTCTCCTTTTGAGACAAGTAATCCTGATTCCAAGCTTTGAGGATGAAAAACCTTGGTCTAAAGAATACTGATTACTACTACAGAAGACTACAACATCTGGTTTTGTTTGTTCTTTGTCCTCTATCTGTATTTACATCCATTTTCTGAGAATATTTCATGGGTATCTTCTTTCACAGGAATCAGTTTTGGTTTTATTCCCTTGTTTTTATTTTTAGTGAGGAGCAATGGAATTGGCTTTTGTGGATGGGCTTTATCTATGCAACTTTGATCTATGGTGTAGACATCCACAGCTGAGATAATTACCATACTCTCCCTTTATAGGCAGTGAGCAGAAATAGCCACCTACAGAATACACTTCATTTACTCCTCAGATCTAGAATGAATGCATCTCTGTTATGCATATAAGTGCTGTTTTCTTTCGTTTACCTTAAAAGGGTCTATATAGCCGTCTTAGGTAAGGATGTTTGTTTATACTGTAGGTATCTAACACTTGATGAGATTAATTCCTCTTGTTCCAGAGAAAATGGTTTTCAGTTAGCTGTTTCCTGGTGTTGACAATGAATTGAGGGAGGAGATCTGTTTGTGACTTAAGGTGAATGCTTGTATGTGCAAGTCCAAATTCGAAGTAACGACATTAGCTTTGATTGTACCACTCTGTCAACATGGTGGTCAATACATGTCTTCTGATGTTCAGAATGCTTGTTTCCAAACCATGTTTCATATGTCACACAGGCCTTATCTGCAGCTTATGGGCCAAAAGTGTTAGCAGCAGGATGTTTTGCTATTCTGCTTCCTCATCTAGATGATCATAATCACGGGTCTGAGAAGTGATGATGTGCTTTTTTTCTTTAGTTTTCTTGGTGAAGGGCAACTCTCCCAATCAGGTGCAGAATGTGCAAGGAAGTCTACTGCTTATCACCAGAATTCTGTGTCGCTTCATGCTGTTACAGATTTTAGAGTTTGAGCATCAGCAATGGCCTGTTTCTGAATTCATGAAGCCTCCTGCAGAGTCTCTACTGCTAGTATGATCTCATGTATGTGAGGTCATATGGCTGCAAGCATTTTCTTGTGGAGCCAGATAGGAGATGCAGTGTATTGTGACTGCTTGTGACAGTTCCTTGGAAGGTTTTGATTTTGCTAATCTGAAGAGCCATTCAATGTCTGTAAGGGAATGTCTTTACATTTTCAGTCCCTTGAACGTTCTGGTAAAGGATGCTTTTTTCCTGGGCTAAGGGATTGCATGAGCACCTTCAGCAGCTTTCCCCATTTGAGGTTCTGATTCCCAATGGAACATTAACCTAATATTGTTAATTTTCATGTGACTTTAGGCTTGTCCCTAAAATTTTCTAATGGAGGAGATTCTCCAGAATGAGAATGGGCTAATCTGTGCATCAGTGATTATATTTTGGGGACACAGGAGAAAATAATGCTGAATAGCACAAAAAGTACATTTTGGTGATGGAGCAGGAGGTGATTAGGGCAAGAATAATAATGTTGTAAACATGCTGCAGGAAAAGGCTCCAAAATGAGAATATTAAAGAACCTTTGCAGTTTTTGTTGAATGTAGCAAATCAATCTGTTGCTTAATTTCAGGTAATAGTGTATATATTAGGAAGAAAAAGTAACTTACTGAATTCGCTACAGTGTTGTTAGAGCCTTCTTGTTGATAGTGAATTGTATTGTTACAGAAGAATTTATTTCCAAACAGAATGTCCTTTACCTTGCACTACCCTCCCAATGCTTTTCCCCGCCTGTTCCTCCTCCCTAGTTATAAGGTAAAAGGCAATGAAAAATATTAGAATCACTTAATGAGCGCTATGTCAGCCAAATGTGAGGAATATGAAGAGAAATATGGAATGTGGGGCTCTCTGTATTTTTTTGTATGGATATTGTCTGTATGGTTTTTTTGGATCACTGGACATATCTCATTTAGTGATGCACTGTAAGCTTTTAAATAAATTTTTTTTTTTCAGAAAATACAATTATTGAGCAGATTTCTGTGTTTTTAATAACTGCACAATTTTATGAGTAGCTCCTACTTTGGTGGGAGCACTTGAGATAATTAGATAAAGATATATGATTCTGCCTCTCATATTTTGGAGGGAGATGTAGTGTTAAATCATGTAACAGAAGTCCTGTTTAGGGTGAAGTTCAGTATAAGTAGAATTGGCTCTTCCAAGAAGAAATTTAACAGACACACAGCTCCAGCCTTACAAACTAACAGCTTATAGTCTGGTATTCTGTGACTAAGGTTTTAAATTGTTATTTTTATGCAGCAAAGTAATGAACTTTCCTTTCCCCCCCCCCCTCAATATTTTAAACAGGACCAAGCGAGCTCATGTCCCACTAACAGAATGCATATTTGAGCTTCCTAATTTGACAGTTCAAGCAACTAGAGCTCAAACCCTTCTGCTTCAAACTATTTACCAGAGCTGGTGTCATCCTGCTGGAAATGTCAATGCGGTGATGGTAAACGAAGCTTTACTGAATGAGGTTTTCCAAACTTCAGGTAAATATGTGATGCTTTTGGTTAAGTATTTATTATGGTACAGAGCACTGCTAGTGAATGTGCATACAACTATATCCTTTAAATCCAGGTTTTTACTTATAGTAGTTAACAGACAGAATGTTTTTTGTGTGTATATAGGTATTTATAGCTTATGCTTAAAATCCAGGATGTAAGCTAAGCCACCAAGCTTCACTCCTTGGCACCAATTTCTGGATGCATTTAATTTTCCCGTACAGGATAATTTTTCCATGCTTCCCTCATCTGAAACATCCACCCTTGCTACCTTATATGGTGCAGTGTTATAACTTAAGATCATTCAGAGGTGAAGCTGTTGAAGGAAATAAAAAATACTGGATTGTTAAGGGCTTTATTAATCAATGGCATACATTGAATTTTTTTAAAGGGCTGCAGGTGTTTCTCATCCAGTTTCATAAATAAATGTTACTTAACTGTTGTGAAACTGCTGAATGTATATAAGTCTCAGTGATGATGATATAAATAACGAAATTGGTTACCTGTCGTCCTTTCGCAAAACACCCATGGATTTTGGGCATATATTAAGGATTTTGACTAGCTTACAGAGAAGACCATAGTCCTCAAGTGCATAAAGGTCATTCAGAAGAAGATAATGTATTTTTTCTTTGTATTTCTATGCAGACAAGAATCATTTAGACCCACTATTGTTTATCTGTTGTGAATAAACACAGAACAAGAATAATTGAGATCTTTTGGAATCTCCATCATTACCAGTCTTGCGGAATGTCTTAGGAGAATGATTCAGATGTAGTAAATCATGACTTGAAGTAGAATGGTAGGTTAGACTACCACTGGAAGTCTTTATCAGTCCTGTTTTTCTCAGCCCTATTTTCCTTTTTCAGTCCTGTGTTTGTGTTTTGTTGTTTTTTGTTTGGTTGGTTTTTTTAGCTAAATCTGTGTTGATCTCATGATGCAAAAGAACTGTTATATTTTCAGGTGTGTAACCCTTGGAATAACTGTTTTAAGTGCTTAGTTTTTCCTTCTTTCCCAAAAGTCACTGATTCTCTTCCTTCCTTGATTCTGTGTGGGTCACCTAAGGACGAGATTGTGAGATTTTATTTTCAAGTGCTGGTACTTCTGAAGGTAGCCGGTTTACAATCCACACCTCAGAAAAATGTGAAAATACAGTCATTTGATCATTTCAGATGGCCTCAGGGTTTGCACAGCTCCAGGCTAACCTGATGCATCATTTAACATGTTTCAGTCCTTCAGTTCAACGAGCTGTGATACAACTGTGCTAAGAATATATCTGCAGAATAGAAATCTGGAGCACACATTTTAAGTACTTACAATAAAGTAAATGAACAGTATAGTACGCTTGTTTTGATCTTCTCTTGTTCATGGCTTAACACTTGACCTGGTAAATTTTATACTTCTGTAGCTGTACGTCGCATTAACTAGATGAAGGCAGCTTTGAGTTCAATGCTATGAAATGATTGCTGGCTACCCTTTTGCCCTAATTCTTGGCTTGGTTAATTCAGTAAGTCTACTACCTTTGTTGGAATACCTTTTTGTAAAACTTAGTATCATGCCTTGTTGAAAATTATCCTTGTACTTAGTGTCAGCTTCCACATACTTTAACAGTAACATATATATGTGTAAGCTTCTAAAAAAACATGACTGTAATTTCACAGGGAAGTTGAAATTTCAGCTTCTTTTTGGTCTCTTTTTTTTTTTTTGGTCTCTTTTTTTTTTTTTTGTTT
>VFFE01009182.1:591043-669330 GCA_008921705.1 Burhinus oedicnemus | reverse complement strand
TTTTCTCTCTTCCCCGCTCTTCCCCTCTCTCTCTTTCTCTTTTCCCCCTTTTTTCTCCCCCTTCCCCCCTCTCTTCTCTTCTTTTTTCTGTTTTCTTTTTCTTTCTTTTCCTTTTTTCTTTTTGTATGGTTCAGTGAAGTAACTAGGAGGATAATGTAGTCAATAAGAAACGTGTCTGTTAATCACTGATACTGTTTTACTAATATTCAGCTTAGTTTCTCCAACGTAAAACAACAGCTGATGAATGTTCTTGGGAGTCCTTGATTTGTGTTTCTGCCTGCTTTGCATGCCCCTGTGCTCCTCTGGGCTTGTGCAGATCAGCCCTTGATGGGCTGATGGCTCCTGTGGTGGGCCTGGGAGTAGCCTGACAGGGTATTATTTGGATACCCCCTCCTGCCTTTGTCTGTCTGAGCATCTTTGTGGTGTACGGATGAGCTTTTATTGTATAACCTAACATCTCATGGAAAAAATGGCCTTTTTGTCAATGGTATTGTGTTTTCCATCTGATCACAGCTCATTTTTAGCTATGCATAGAAGTAGTACAAAAGTACTTCAAGAAAATACATTTCCATCCTTTTGGTGTTGTGGATTGTTTCTTCGATCAATTTTGTACAAATAATGCAAATATAAACACATTTATTTTCTTTTATAGCTCTTTCCATTTATTCCTTGGCTTTTTCTGATTTTTGTTTCTACAAAATTGTAGTGTTCTTGCAGGAAAAGTTAGCAATACGATTAAAGATCTCCTTACCTTCGCTTTATCATATTTCCCAGGATATCTCTTTCTTGAAATGCATTGCATTCATTTGACTGTTAAAAGAATTATGGACTGTGTATTTCATGATTACTGTTGCCCAAATTATCTTCTACCTTTACATTTTCAAACTTCTAAAAGCCATCTTTCTAACTAATCAGAAATATAACAGAAAAAACAGCTATGTCTCTGTTTAGATTCTTATCCCCCTGTTAAAAATAAATAAAAAAACCTTGCCCAGACATGTCATTATTCTTAAAAAAGAAAGAGCTTATGTTGTTTGTCTTCCTATTTTTCATGGTCTGCTGTTATCCAGAGATTTCCAGCAAATCTGCCTGCCTATGGTGTGGATCACAGGATTTTACACATTCTTGATACGTAGTACAACACCATGCTTTTTTGTACTTTGTGAAAAACTGTGCCCTCCTATAGAAATGTTCCAGTTATGCGTTACCCTTCCAGATCTGTTCTGACAATTTTGAAAATAGTGTATATGAGACTTCAAATTTTTCTTCTGTAGTTTACTACTAGCACGTAGCTAGTCTCAAATATGTTTGCCATTTGTTTACATAGCCTGCATCTTTCTCAGCTGCCTATGTCTGTGTTGCCACTCTTCATGTGGCGACTGAAGAGAGTTACTGGGCTGAAACAGTTGTTCCTGAGCTCAGGATGTCTTTCATTGAGACTTTGTGCCAGGTTCTTTTTGTGAGTGAGTGATGCGCCTCAATAACATATTGATTCAGTATTACTTGAACTCAAAAGTGATACTGCAAGACTTTGTATCCTCATAGATCTTTTTTAGCAGGAATTATGGTCCCTAGTTGTATGCTTTTTCCAACACAGCCATCTCCTCTGGTTTTAAAACTGCATCACTGGGATTGTGCTTGCAGGATGGTCAAAGACACGCTGTAGGGAAAGAAGAACAGACGAAGTAGAGGGGAAAAAAGAAAGAAAAAAAGGAAAGGAAGGAAAAAGGGAGAAAGAGGATCAGCTAATAAAAAGAGGAGAGATGCAGGAGAAGACAAAACAAGGAGAAGCAGGTAGAAAGGCTTTCTCTCGATGTAGTTTAAAAAGGGAGCTCTACACTGTGTATTTCCACAAATATAGGAACAGAATTTATAGCTAGTATCTGGTGTTCTGTCCTATGGTTTCATCTGGAGCAGAAATGTTTTTCTGCTCCAAAACTTCCTTCAAAACTGATTTAGGCTGAAGGTGGTGTAGGGATTCAGAACAAACTCTCAAGCTCTCTCCTATACAAATTCTTGTTGGGAATAGATTCATGAAATACCAGGAAGGGAAAACTGCTTGAAGATTAACGCTCTTATGTCCCTCATCTACCTTCCTCCCCCTTGCTCTCCAGAAACCTTTTTCTACAAGGAGAAAAACAGTTTCCTCAAGTATTTCATAGTTTGTTGGTTATGAGACTTGCTGTCTTCATCAGATAGTCCCAGAGTTTCTCTTTTGATTAACAAGTCCAAAGGCAGGCTGTCTGAAAAAATAAGTTTTGGAGTCTCAAAAGCAAGTTCTATGTGGTTGGTTTGTGACAGAATTTAAGAAAGAAGTGCCTGTACTACTTAAAATTTGCGATTGTCATATATATTATAAGGTCTGTTATCTTAAAACTACCAGTAAAAAGATGTGTACAGTACTGTGACTAGCAGATTGAGCTCAGAACTTGTGGAGGACAGGTAAAATGAGTATTTCAAGAAGGATATATGGTTTTTACACTAGATATTTATTATAAATAAGTTTAGCTATTATGCCTTCCTTAGCTTGAGACTAATTCTGCTAAGAGCGGATTTTTAATTGTAACTGTTTTGGAATTTAAAGATAAGAGGTAATCACTTAATGGGATTTTTGAAAGGACCTAACTCCCTTCATTACAGTGACACTTTAGCACTTCTGTAATCCATGGTTTTAAATGCCTACTTGGCAAAGGTTCTTTTCACATGTCAACTGGTATTTTTAGGGTTCAGAGAAGTCAAGACAAAAAATTTGAGATAAATAAAAACAATGAATCTTATTTCGTGGATGAATAGGCTTTACCATTAAAAAGTACAAGGAAAATTCATACTGCCTAAAATAGGAGTTGTGCAAAAACAAAAGAATAGAAAATTTAAAATAGTAGATGGGAATACAAAGTGACAAAATGAAAAATAAGAAATGGATAAATAAAACAGTTGCAAACAACTGATTCCTTTTTTTCATGGGTCAAGAAAAAGGCATTATTAACTTTTTGATAATGCATTACCTCTAAAAAAAAAAAAAAAAAGAACAAAAGCAGTCTTCAATGTACACATAACTCTTTGGAAATTTATGTTTGTGTTTTGGTTGTATTTCATAATCCTTTTGGTATATAAGCACAATAGTATGTTACGTGTCAGTTAAATAATGTGTTAGTTCTTATGGTTGTACATGCTTCTGAAACATCCTGATTTTGCATTTCATTCACTATAAATGTGGAAACAAACATGAATCTAAAATGCATCATGCTTTCTACGTTATTGCAAGTAGATGCGTTGATGTTAATAAAATTGTTTTACTATTATTATTATTATCCAATACTTTACAAAAATAAGTGTACCAAATACCAAAATTTTAGGAAGATAGTGCCAGTTAAGATCTCTCAAAGGTTGAGCGTAATTAATCCTATGGAATAATTTTACTGTGTATTTTTTCATTATTTGTAAGTGGGTACCTGAAGCACTCAGTTTCTAACCGTTTCAGCCTGCCAAGAAAACATATACACAGTCACACATGGCTTTAGTTTACTCTGGAAAACTGGAACTTGCTACCACTTTTTCCTTGTCCTATTCAGGTAGTTCATTATTTTGTTGACAGTTCGGTTCCATTAATCTGGTATTTTTGGGAAAATTGCTTGCAGACCTTACATTTCTCTATTGAAGGTGATCAAATAGGCATTTGAATCCCTCATGTAAATGATGTCTTAAAGTTAAAATAAAATCTACTTTCCAGAAAGTAACTGTAAAACTATTTTATGCAAGATTTCATGTGGGATACCTTAATGGTTGAATAATAAATTTTACCTCATAAAAATGAAATTCAATAATACAGTAGCTTTCTCAGCGCGGTAGCATCTGGTTGAATCTCATGAGAGCCAATATTTTCCAACTCATTAGGATCATGTCGTTCTGTATGTCGTCAACATTGACTTAGCCAAGCTACCTTTACTTACATAACCGCCAAACTATTAAATAGGTCTCTTGTGGAGTGAAGTCAAATATTCCTCTTATTTTGCTTTTGCCTTGGAAGAAGAGAAGAAAATGTACATACTGTAACATTTAACCATCTGGTCTAAACCACATCAGGCTAACACTGAGGAAAGTAACAGGATTCAGTATTCTTCCCAGGTGTACGTATAAAAAAGGGTTGTGGAGCTGCTGCATAGTTCTTTTAACCACTTAGGAAAAAGAGTGAAATAAGTGACTTGCCTTTCTAATACCCCTGTTTTTAAAACTACTTTTTTCCTCTTACCTGCTCCCCTGCCACCAAACCCCAAATCACAAAACCCAGCAAAAGCACAACATTTCAAAGTTTTGTGGTAATGCAGGTTGTTAAGCTCTAATCACTTCCTTGCAACATATTGGCATTTAAGCTCTGTTTGTTCCACATAACATGGCCAGTTTTGGTGTACATTTTGAGGAGTATCACTTAAACTTTCTTTTTAAAATCAAAGCATAAGAGTGTATTCTCTTTAAGTCATTGCTTGGGAGTGGCAGGACACAGCTGTATGAAACTTGCACCGTATAAACAGTTTATTCTCTTGCATGGGTGAGTGTACGTACATGTGTCCTCATCCTTCATGTAGGCTTCTGAATACCATGTGTAAATAGTATTATTTTTATACATTGTACACTTCTGTGAAAGTCTGGTAGATTATCAACTCTAATTTCAGATGAAAACAGGGTGTGGATAAGCAACCTAAGCACAATTTGTTCTTTATCTTAATTATTTGAGTTTAATATAGTTGTGTATAATCTTTCATTTCCTCTTATTGTAGACATTTTCAGTGATATTCTTAAGTCATGAACTGACTTACAGTGAACATGGGATAGGTGGGACATTTTACCACTTCAATATGTAATCAGTGGGATTTAGCTTGTTGAGTTTCTTCTTAATAAATCCGCTGCCTGAAGAAATGGTTCTGTAGTGGCCTGAAATGAGGAACTAACATGTGAAGTATGCATGTAAACCAGTAATTATAATTGCCTTTTTATTTTTTCTAGTCTAATTAATAAGCTTTGAAATTGAAAAATACAGCATTCTGATGAAAGGATGGTGGTAGGCATACTTAAGGCATTCATATAAGCTTAACTCTGACTTGTAACGTTGTGCTAAAGAATCTAATATACTTAAAAATCCACCTGAGACTTTTTAAATGTCTGTTGTGGTGAAAGTGAATGTATACATAGTGTCAACAGCACAGTCCAGAAAAAGAAAAGCTAAAAAAATCAATAGGTTGTGAAAGGAATACATATATAGATGAAATCTGTAGGTATACATAAATGTATATAAGCTTCTTAAGCTGAATTTTGTTTCAGAATTGCAGGAGAGCTCAGTTCAGCATCTATGTTGAAATTAAGTGAGCTCTTGTTGAGTATGTTGGTGGGCTACCAAAAACAAGACACCTAAGCTTAGAGCTATAAATAGTGCCCTTCCTCCACAGTCTGTAGTTTATTTGCACAAATCGCAATGGAAGCTGTGACTGAGAGCACCTGTTTTGTTTGTTCAGCTGTTAGCTTTATGTTATTTCTTGTTCTATTAAGAAAGGTGTGTTTGGACAGCAGGGGGGTAGGCTGCCTTTTTGCCTTGTTCTAGCTGCCGTGTACTGCATCAGGTGGAAAACTCTATAGGGAGGTTGAGGTGATGGCTTCTTTCCTAAGAGCAATAGAGCATTTTGAGACGAAGCTACTGGAATTCAGTGTTATGACAAGAAGACTGGGAAGAACAAGTCATGAATCTGCTGCATAATAGGCACTGGAAAATTTCTGAGAAGAGCTCACAGAAGACACAAAAGAAAGCTTCAGAGATAAGAGAAGGAAAGATTCTTTTTGGAGGAGGACCTAGAGAAGTTGTTGGCAAATTCAGAGTGAACCAGGAAGCCATCAGTGGTTGCTGATACAAGAATAAAGCATGAATGAGAAGGCCATCGTGGGTTTTTGGTGCCTGTGTTTCAAGAAAGAGGTGCATGCAGCAGTTGTGCAACAGAAATATTGACCAAAGTCACGCAACCATTTGCTGAACAGTGCTTTTCAGAAGAGCAAAAGGAAACTTACATTTTTTTGCCCCTGTCAAAAAATAATAGGGTCATCAGACAATTGAAGTTGGAAGGGACTGCAGGAAGTCTCTAGTCCAATCTTCTGCTACAGTCACAGTCATTTATGGGTTCATACCAAGTTCCTCAGGGCTTTATCCAGTCAGGCCTTGAAAATCTCTAAGGGTAAGAATGCCCTGCCTCTTTGTGTAACCTGTACCACTGCTTGACTGTTCTCATGGTGAGAAAGATTTTCCTCCTATCCAGGCAGAAGCTTTCTTTCATATGATTTATGACCATTGTCCTTCATCCTCCTACTGTGCACTGCTGTGAACGGATGCCATCCAGAGGGACCTGGGACAAGCTTGAGAGATGAGCCTGTGCGAATCTTGGCAATCCCGAGAACAAATGAAGGCTGGGGGGAGAATGGAGCGACAGTATCTCTGAGGAGAAGGACTTGGAGGTGTTGGTTGATGAGAAGCACACCATGACCCAGCAATGTGTGCTCACAGCCCAGAAAGCCAACCGCATCCTGGGTTGCATCAAAAGAAGAACAGCCAGCAGGTTGAGGGAGGCGATTCTCCCCCTCTACTCCACTCTTGGTGAGACCCCACTTGGTGTACTGCATCCAACTTGGGGGCCCCAATATAAGAAGGACATGGACCTCTTGGAGCAAGTCCAGAGGAGGGCCACAAAGATGATCAGAGGGTTACAGCACCTCTCCTATGAAGACAGGCTGAGAGAGTTGGGATTGTTCAGCCTGGAGAAGAGAAGGCTTCAGGGAGACCTCATAGCAGCCTTCCAGTACTTAATGGGGACCTACAGGAAAGACAGGGAAGGACTCTTTATCAGGGAGTACAGCGATAGGACAAGGGGTAACAGTTTTAAACTGAAAGATTAAGATTAGGTATTAGATATAAGGAAGCAATTCTTTACTGGGAATGTGGTGAGACACTGGAACAGGTTCCCCAAGGAAGTTGTGGGTGTCCCATCCCTGGAAGTGTTCAAGGCCAGGTTGGATGGGGCTTTGAGCAACCTGGTCTAGTGGAAGGTGTCCCTGCCTGTGGCAGGAGGGTTGAAACTAGATGATCTTTAAGGTCCCTTCCAACCCAAACCATTCTATGATATAGTGAGATATTCAGAGAAGGAAGTGAAAATGCATACAGGTGATACAACAGAAATGATCAATAGTTTATGTGTACTAATTGTATAATCTTTTCCATTTATGGTTTCATGGGACCTCCTTTCATCTTAAAACGTAAACAAAGCTGTTGTGGGCTGCTAATACTGCCCGTTATAGGGTTTTGTTTACAAGTTTAATATCTCAGGCTTTAGTAGTTGCTATTTAAAAATCTTAAATGTGTGCTATCACATTCTGTAGTGCTGTTTCAAAATGCCACTGTTGGTGTGAACATAAAACAAATAACCCCCCCCCACTAAACAAATAATAACAGATCCTTAACTTAGATTGTAAAACTGAAGTATAATATTTTCATACACACCATCTTCCCCCTTCTAATGGTTCCATACTGTTCAAGTGAATGCCCTGTATGTGTATCCATGTCTTCCATTTTTTCTCCATTTGAGTAAATGAAACTGTTAACATTTCTATATGGACATGGTTGAAAGATGTGTGGGAATCATCCCCACTTTTGTCTGGCACAAGTGCCAAGAATTGTAAGCATTGAAAAAGAGCTCAAAGTGACTAAATTAGGTATTTAACCTTTCTCCAAATTTGCTGTAGATCCGGAAGAAAATGTTCCAGGTCAGTTTTCCCATGCAGATTGACACTTAGAGATATTACACAGTTACTGAAGATCTTTTCCTGGAAAAAGAAACCCTCAGGTTTATGTATGTAAAAACAAAAAAGGTAATGAGGAAAGATTGTATTGTAACACTCTGTTGTGCATTTCATTCAGTCTGAGTGAAATAGTTGGTTCAGTTTGTAATGCTGTGCAGGACGGTAGTTTTGTTTGAATAACAACATGGCATTTATTTTTTTTTCCCCATTGTAGGGTTAAAGTTAATAAAAATGCTTTCTGATCCTGAAACAACTTGGAACACTTTAAAAGAAATTGGAACATCTTATAGCATATCTCCCTTCTTGTTACTCAGAATGAGAAATTTTGCAGGCTAATTAGATGTTTTGAGGCAAGAAATATCAGCAAGGAAATTTTGAATGGAATATATTATTAGGGATTGTGAATGAAATGAGAAAATAGAATCAAAGAAGTTCCTTTGAGAAACTTCTTGTAGTAAAAATACATTTGCTGTAGTAGTAATCTTTAGGAAAAAAACCCCAAACAGAAACAGAAGTAGATAGATTTAAGAAAAAGCACCTTTATAAATTCTTAAACACGGTAGAAGCATGTTTTCTGTTTGCAAACATGTAATATTGAAGGCTGATCTTGAGCAGTGAGTTTACGTAATGTGTGTAGTGTTGATCAAATAAAAGTTGCACTAAGTTGAAATAATGTGACTGATTCCAGATATTGGACTGCTGCTTAAAACTAATTATAACAGTGCCTACAATACTAATAGTTTACAAAATACTAGTATGCTCCAAAATTACTTTTATGTAATGAACTCTAGTGAATGACGTGGAAAACTACTTTCCATTTGTGGGGGTGTTTTGGTTCTCATGACAAGGTAAGATGATAAATACCAGTGGTGTTCTTGCTGTAGAAAGATACCAGAGTATTATGCACTCCAATAGCAATTGCTAGTCTGATGCCACACATGATTTATTACTATATTAAATCAGGCTTTTAAAAAAGCTACTTACATTGTGATTATTTTAAACCTGGAGATTATAGATCCAAATCCCAGTTTGTAGTTGCATGGATATTCAAGAAAAAGATATTCTTCTCCAGGAACATACCTTGTGGTCGAGTTGTTAAGCTGTTGAAATGCAGACTGTATGAGGAGTGATTATTGTGACCCTTTCAGTAAAGAATAATGTGTTTCCTACATATCTAGTCCACCTCGTAGTCATAGAATGAAATTAATGCAAGATACATATAATAAGGTAATGGTAAGGACAGAAAGTGTATTTTTACTGGAAAATACTAACCTACAATTAGAGCAGTGCTTTGACCATGAATTGTTTAGGTTAGTATTATGCCTCTAAAGGTGGGCAGTTCTTTTGGAGAAAAATTCTACCAGTGGTAGAAATACACAGTAACATAAAAAGGTAGTAACAGTAAGGCAGACAAAGTTAGTGAAACGTTGGATCCTCAGGAAACTATAATAAGCAGTAAAAATTTTAAATTAATATTTTACAGTGTCCGGAACACTTTTGGAGGGGAATTACTGAGGAATAAATGAAGAAAGGGAGGTGTTCTGTTATGTAGTGAATGTCCCTTCTGTTTATGTGAAGTGTAATAGGAAAATTAAATATGGCACAGCAGATGTAACTGCTTTGATCTTGCTTTGAAGTGTTGTACTATTGTAGGAAAGTATTCCTTACTTTGCAGTACTGTTGTTGTACTTCCCCCCCTCCCCCCCCGCCCCCCATGAATAAAGATACATTTTACACTGCGATATGTTAATTCAAAGCTCTAAGGAGATGTTGGAGTTCTATGTGTAACCACAGCTTCTGAATTTTGGGACCTTTGTCTTATGCATAATAAGAGCTCCTACGTATGCTTAACATCCTCCAAAACATACTTTGGAACCAAGGCTGCTGCCATTTCAGAGAAAGTAATCAGAGCTATTTCCAGAAACACCTTTGCTTTAGTTGGAGATCATCTAAATAAGCATAGTCCCCAGTCTGAGCTTAGTTTCTTTCTGTTACGATTACATCATAAGGCTAATATGGATACAGATCAAACCAAGCGAGTGTTTAACTTTTTAATCTACCCCCCCCCCCCATTTTTTGGCTTTATTTTCTTTGTTTCGAGGGCAGATATTCAGCCTTTTTCTTCTTTATTGGACGTCTCTGTTCTGATCTTTTTCCTTTCTCCTTTTGATTTGCTTCTTTTTCTGCTTTTCTTTAGTGAAGAGCAGGGAATCTGATAAGTTAGGTATGGAGGGGTAAAATTGTCTCTTGCATGGTAGCTTTAAGTGTTTTTCTTGTTAAAGATGCTTTTTCTGAACTGGAGATTTTTGTAACCAATTTTTTTACCCTCAGTTATTGCAGGGCATGGGGAGTGACTATGTAGAAAATACAGAAATTAAGAAGAAATACAGATCTCGGGTAGTGTTATAGAAATGTTTTAAATCTAGACTGATGCAAAAGGATTTTTTGAAGTACTCCAGCAATTTTTCAAATTTTCCAATTTAAGACATTGACGTGTTTTTTCTCAAACACCTTTTGGAAGAAGAAAAGCTTCGTTGCTCTAAGGGGTCTGATCTTGTTAAGAAACTACATTAAGTTCTTTTTGATATGAATTGTCACCTTAGTGGGAGTATATTGTAGTCTGGCTCTATCTGCTTTCTGACAGCAGCGAGTACTGGATGATTCAGAGGAAGATGCAAGAATCCCAACATTATGGAAGCTTGCACCTCTGCAGAGACTTTGAGTTCCCTTCTTACATTAGATCTCTTGTTTTTACCTGGCTTGCATGACATACTACAGCTGGATAGAGCAATTCTTTTATGCCAACTACTTTATTCTTGTATTAATTAGCATCTTTCATTCTTCTATATGTAATCTCAGATTTGTGATGAAGCCAAGTCATCTTAAACTAGATATTTTAGTAATTGGAATTAGAAAAATTTCTAAAGAAAAGTAATAGTAAGTAAAAATACTAATAAACTAGTCATATGCTTTACTATAAGCTGCCCAAGAAGAGCTTCAGTGCTGGCTTGAAGAGCTGTCCCAACTTACTATTTTAGGAAGTCAAGGAGTCCTTGAGATTTCCATTTTCATCTATCTTCCAGAATGTTTTTCTTTTCTTTTTACTGTCGTAAAGAAAACCTTTCCTGAAAAATCCCTTCTCTGGTATCTCTGTATCAGCCTATTTAGTGTGAGCTCAGTGGATTTTACTCAGAAGCTATCTGGTGTCTTTTGGTTTCAGTTTTGATTGCAAAAAAAAAAAAAAATCCTCCAAATGTGTGGTTATACCCTACTGATAGCTGGGTCCGTTTAGCTTTCTGATATTTTTGCTGTTGAAGGACTATGTTAAATTCTGTTGCTCCCCTTTAACATATCTGCCAACATGTCATCTCAGAAACCCAGACCCCAATTAAATTTTGGGATGCAGAATTATACCATTTTCTGAGTACCTTCAGATTTGTTACCACTGTGGAGAATTAGCCATCCATCTGCAGCGAGTGTCAGCAAAAGGAGGAGTTAAATAAGACCCTGGTTTAGTTGTTTCCTTGGTAAAAGAGAAGGTTTCAAACTTCTACACTTCCAAAGTACAACTAACGTTAGGAATAAAACTGGTGTTTTCAGAGACACTTAGAACATCACATGAGTCTGTTGTGATTTGCTATCAGAGGTGAGTCCATTTTTACCCAGTAGAATGGAGACAAGTGGCAGCCCTGCCTGCCAGAAGGGAGCAAAGTCTCCTCTTCCCTTCCCTTCAAAATGTACCAAAGCAAAAGGGTTTTTTTTGTTATGGCCTGTTACAAACCAAGGCATTGGGAACAGAGAGGATAATTAATTTATTTTTTTTTTAAAACCAGTTGTACTGTCTTTCATGCTTCCCAGGATTTAAATGCAATTTTTGTATGAGTGCTTGACAGTGAATATTTGCTGTTTTAAGTAGTTATGACCATGTGCATGGTGTGCTGTTGGCAGTAAATGTTTGACTGGCAAGTTTAGAATTGTAGGGTATACAATGTAAAACACCTGTTGGATATCTATTGTACTTATTCTTTTTGCAGATTCTTATGGAGTTCCACTTAGCTTCTAAAGAACATAGTTTCTGTGTGTATTGAACAGCTTTTCAAATGCTGTGAAATTGTGTTATAATGAAGATAACGTACAGTTCGGAAGGCTGAACTGCACTATTCTGGGCATGGTCTCAAGAAATTGCATCTAAAAATATACTGTTTGTGGCAACAAACCAGATAATTTCAGAGACATCAGGATTCCATAGATATTTGTCTAGTCTTTTTAGACTGACCATAAGCTTTAAAGTAAAGCTTTGAGGCACTGACATAACAGCATTTGCAGTTCTGTTGAAAGATCATATGATTGCATCTTGCTATAGCTCTCATAGCTCCTGATTTCATCAGTTAACTCTGTATTCCATCCACTGGGCTTGGATGAGGTGGTTGTGATCACCAAAGTGCTAAGCACTTGATCTTCTGTCTTTCAAGAGAGCTTTTTATAAAACTAGCTTTGATGTGTACTTCGTGTCCAGGCTACTTTCCCAGTGGGATCACTTTTATGCTGCTATCTATTTGTGTGTTGCTGTATCCCATATGTTATCAATGAAACACAGCTTGCCAGCAGACTTGTGCTTATTACCAAGATAGTACCTCTACCATATTCAGTAATAAGAACAATGATTTCTTTAATTCATAAAATTTACCTTCTGTAAATTTGTACAAATGCTTGAAAAACTCTTTTTGCATGTACAGAATATTCCCTAAATACAGGAAAAAAACCTAGCTTAAAAAGGGAATAGTACTGGACTAAATTATCATCATGATCTCGGTCTTCCCATCTCATGCCCTCCCAATTCCTTTGCTGCTTTCATTTGAATGATTTGTCTAAGTTGGAATAGAAACCTTTAGGGGAGTTTCTTTCTAACAATGTCAGTAAAGAGGTGTTCTAACTTAAAAACTGGAGGGGGAAATGTTCTACAGAAAAGAACTGGTGATCAGTTTTCAGGGCATTGCAGTAAGTACTAAAAAGTCCACATGTATGGTTGTGAGATGAAATAAAGAAATACTGCTCAGAGCATTCACTGAAAAAAAATTTTTTTTTTTCCTAATATTTGTCTATCAAGCTCATTCAGTCAGGTGCTGGGTTTGCTATGGGAGCATTTGGTGAGAAAATTGGGCTGCAGAAAAAGAAGCTGCAGGCTTTATAACAAAATACCTTGAAGCACACATACAAGTAAAACGGATGATTTTCTAAAGAACTAAATGTGTGAATGTCCCTCCCCGTTATATTCTGAAGCTGGTCTGATTTATGAAGGTTGTCATTTAGGTTTCTATAATATTGCCCAGTCTTTTCTGGAACCCATCTAACTGTACAAATACTTCCAGGGTGAACATGAGGCTGTATTTTATTGCACCAGGTGGCTTTGTTTTTTGACTGGCATGAGTATCTGTATATTAATTAGTCTTTTTGTGAGATTTTCTTTAATTTCCCCTTGAAATTCTTATTTGCTGTAATGCAGTAAGATTTTACAGTTTCTCTGTGTGTGTATCACATTCCTTAATCTTCTTTGCAGTCTGTTCTTTCAGTGTTTTACTCTCAGTTGTTTGAATATAATTGAATATATTCTGATAACATGTTTATTTCCTATGCGTTTATAGCACTTTAGAAGTTTCTACCGCAAAGAATGGGGAAACTTGAAGCTTTAATATGGCAGCCTGAGTTATATGGCTATTATCTATTTGGAATTCCAGTCCACACTTCATGTATGGAAGTATAGGCTTCTGATAGATCACAGAAATACTGCAGAAGTCAGTTTGAAAACTTTACAAAGAATGGCAGAAAAAAGAAATTGTTTGAGGTGGCAGGATATTAAAAAGATCTGATGGTGCAAAGAGGAGATGTGGGTTTCTGGCTTTCTTCTGCCTGGGGAAAGGGTGGCAAAGGGGATCCAATGTCAACACTCAGCACCTGCAGTGGGGTATGACTCACTCTTCCAGGGCAGCTCCTGATGTGCTGTGCATGTCACCTCTCTTTCACCCGTTGTGATAGCAATGCAGTCACAGTGCCCCAGGGCAGGTAAAAGGGGTGTCCTCTTGGGACCCACTGCCAGACTGCCAGAGGGTCCCAGCCAGGACAGAGCTGGCCCCAGCCCCGAGTGATGTTATGGTCCACCAGCGTGAAATACAGAGAATAATGAAGGAGGAGAACCTTAGTAAGTGAATGTTCTCTGCATCAGTGAGCAGTACTACAGCTGCTATTCCTCTCACAGCTAAGAATCTTGAATTTGATTACTGTGGTAGAAGCAAGGGTAAGAGATGAATTTGAGGTGGCTGCTGACTCACGTGTGGAAATGAATACTGGCTCTTCTCAAGCAGAGGTAGGTGAAACCATGATGAAATGGTGATTGTGTCAGATTTCTTCACATGATGGTTTAAGATGTTGTATCAAAAAGGTCAGAGTTGCAATTTGTTTGTTACCTTTCTGAAATCTGAGGAATAGTCTTTTAAGCAACTATTCTATAAGGCTCACTTCCCTCTTTTTCTGTCCTGCAGTATGACTTGCAATTGCTCCCCAAAATGGTAGTGAAAAATAATGAGCAGATATAATAGGTAAAATAGGGCCATGTGTAAATTTTTTTAACCAGCTCTGACTTAACTTTATGGCTGTTTTGAAAGTTTTTTCATTAATAATATGTTGCTTAATGAGTTGTAGTCAGTAGACATCTTTCTAGGATCTCATAATCTGAAGGGAAAGATATGCCCTTCATTTCTGTAAAACCCACTTCAATTTTCCTCTATACTTAGGAGTTGTGTTCTATTTCATTGAGGTAGTACAGAGCATTTTTGGTTTGGTCAATTAGAAAATGACTTATTAGTGCAGTTGCGCTTACAATCACAGTTCAGAGCCGAAGTACCCTTATGGGTGCTTCCCCATTTGGACACAGCTTACCAGGTGGAGCTCAGAAACTTGCTGGCCATAGCATCAGGATGCTTTCTTCTTTTCATAAGCCAATGAATTATTATTTAAACAAAAGAGTTAAAATATTTATAATTTCTGTAATTCACTTTTTCTTTTACCTATATTAAATACCTATATACCCTTTTGGCTAAGTCTTTGTGTTCAGGTGGGGAATATATTTTCATTCTTTGCCATTTTTTGTCTTTGCTTTCACTGATTTTAAACATATAAACAAAAAGAACATAATGCTGAGAAATGGCTCCATGGTTGTCCTACATGAGATTAGCACTGTACGTTGCCTTGTCCTCCCAGAAGTCTTGAAGAACAGCTTGACTTCTGAATGCTGTTCAAGTCATTATTTTGGCATTCAAAAAGCCATTGATCTTCTTAAGGCTCATGTGGACTTTGGAATGGGAGATGACACTTGTAACAGAAATTACTTGCAAGCCTGGAAGAGTTGCATTGTAAGAGGCAAATCTACTGGTACTTGAGGCAACTGCATCATGTATTCAAAATGAAACTTTTCTGTCTAGCAGACTGAGGTGTAACAAGTTCCAATAGCCAAAACAAATTCCAGTTAAGAGATTTTTTTTTTTTTTTTAATGTTGACAGTACTTAATAACTGCAACAACTTACTGAGACTGCAGGGGGTGTTTTTGTTTTTGTTATTTGATAGATTCATGCTGCTGTTTAAATACAAGAGGGGGATCCTGTGGCCTCTACTTTAAAAGAATTGAGGCTGGATGATCATAAGGCTTCCTTCTTTTCCTTTTCATTCTGTGTTACTTGATGCTTTAGAAATTATTTTCTGTTTGAAATGTTGTTTCTCCCAGATCTCTAACTGGAGCCAGCTGACTTCTGAACTATCCTCTTGATCAGGCTGTGTCTATTTAATGCAGTTGACCCTTGTTAGCTTTTGGTGCTAGCTGAACTTGTATACTTTGCTATTGGTTTATATTTAATTTGTCTCTTGTTGTGTATATCTTTTCTTTATATGAGGCTTCTGTTCATTCTGTTGCATGTTAACTTAATAGTTTTATCTGTAGTGATTGGTAATTGAAAAATGAAATGTTTCATCAGTATTGGAAGAACCCAGGCTTACAATACCAAATCATAAGAAAAGTTTACAAAGCTTGCTGACTGTGACATGTTGTAGACGTTGGCTCATCTTTCTTTTGCTTTACTAGTTGTTTTAAGTACAAGTTATTAAATGCTGTTAGGATAAACCCCATGAAACTGACTGTTTGGAGTTAAGGAAGTGTAATATAATTTCCTGATGATTGCCATGTGTAATCTTTAAAATAAAATAAAAAAACCGAAAAACCAAAAAGCAACAAAGATTCCGTTTTACAGTGACTCAGCTATTTCATATGCTACTGGAAAAATTCTTTACCATCTTAGGAAGTTATCAAGCAACAACTGTTGAATAATCATCTTCATACGTATTGCCAGTAATTCAGAGATATATTGTAATTCTAGACATTAGCGAGAATGAATCTGTCTTTTTAATTGAAGATACGTGGTTTTCATTGTGAGGAATTTGTACTTAACTGACTATCTCAGATATTTTTTTCTGTTTTCCACAATTTCTCTTTGGCAAAGGAAACTTCCTGATAATAATAATTTTTTTAAAAAAAAGGTAAATAGAGAAATGTTTGAGCATCATTCTGCTTGCTCAAGCTGTTCTGTGGAGGAGATGGCTTGGGTTTGTATGATTTCAAAGATTTCTAACATGGCCGTTCCTTGCTACTACTATTTCCTTGCTACCAAAGTTAATGGGTTTATGGACTGCCATGTAATGTGGACAGAATCATAGAATGGTTTGTGTTGGAAGGAACCTTAAAGATCATCTAGTTCTAACCCCCCTGCCATAGGCAGGGACACTTTCCACTAGACCAGGTTGCTCAAAGCCCCATCCAACCTGGCCCAGGGATGGGACATCCACAGCCTCCTTGGGAGACCTGTTCCAGTGTCTCATCACCCTCCCAGTAAAGAATTTCTTCCTTATATCTAATCTAACTCTGCCCTCTTTCAGTTTAAAACTGTTACCCCTCGTCCTATCACTACATTACCCTCCTAAAGAGTCCCTCCCTGTCTTTCCTGTAGGCCCCCATTAAGTACTGGAAGGCTGCTATAAGGTCTCCCTGAAGCCTTCTCTTCTCCAGGCTGAACAATCCCAACTCTCTCAGCCTGTCTTCATAGGAGAGGTGCTGTAACCCTCTGATCATCTTTGTGGCCCTCCTCTGGACTTGCTCCAAGAGGTCCATGTCCTTCTTATATTGGGGGCCCCAGAGTTGGATGAGAATGGAGTAGAGGGGGAGAATCGCCTCCCTCAACCTGCTGACTGTTCTTCTTTTGATGCAACCCAGGATGCGGTTGGCTTTCTGGGCTGTGAGCGCACATTGCTGGGTCATGGTGAGCTTCTCATCAACCAACACCTCCAAGTCCTTCTCTTCAGGGCTGCTCTCGCTCCATTCTCTGCCCAGCCTGTATTTGTGCTCGGAATTTCCCCGACCCATGTGCAGGACTTTGCACTTGGCCTTGTTGAACTTCATGAGGTTGGCATGGGCCCATCTCTCAAGTCTGTCCAGGTCCCTCTGGATGGCATCCTGTCCCTCAGGTGTGTCAACTGCACAAGACAGCTTGGTGTCGTTGGCAAACTTGCTGAGGGTGCACTCAATCCCACTGTCCATGTCGCTGCCAAAGATGTTAAACAGCACCAGTCCCAATACCAACCCCTGAGGAATGCCACTCATCACTGGTCTCCACTTGGTCATTGAGCCATTGACCCATGACTGAGTGTGACCATCCAGCCAATTCCTTACCCACTGAGGGTTCCATCCCCATTAGAGACAAGGATGTCATGCAGAACAATGTCAAATGCTTTGCACAAGTCCAAGTAGGTGATGCCAGTTGCTCTTTCCTAATCCACCAGTGCTCTAATGCTGTCATAGAAGGCCACCAAATTTGTCAGACATGATTTGCCCTTAGTGAAGCCGTGTTGGCTGCCACCGATCACCTCCTTGTTTTCCATGTGCCTTAGCAGAGTGTCCAGGAGGATCTGCTCTGTGATCTTCTGGGGCACAGAGGTGAGACTGACTAGCCTGTAGTTTCCCTTTTTAAAAATGGGGGTTATGTTTCCCCTTTTCCAGTCAGTGGGAATTTCACCAGACTGCCATGACTTCTCAAATATGATGGATAGTGGCTTGGCAACTTCATCCACTTTGATGATCCAGTTTGATGCTGGGAAGGTAAAATAAGAACTTCCTCACTTTCGGTCGTTGATATGGGCAATCAACTTTATTAGCCTTGGAATCGAAATGTGTCAGATGAATTCCTTAAGACTACTGTGAGTTGCCTGTGTTTTATCCTGCTTTTCACAGTACACTAGTGTTGTGCAGTGATGCTATTTTTGTACTTTTAGTTCCACACCTATTTCTTTGTTTAAAAAAAAAAACACAAAACTTCCAGGATATATAAGTACAATAGAGTTGTCCTTCAGATCATTCTCATCTGTGTTAAGAACTGTTTGATATTTCAGTTTTAGGACTCTGTTTCCCAGCAAAAGTCATGTGACATCAGCAGTGAGGTGCAGTAAGAGCTCTCGTAGGATTACTTTAAATAGAATGGAAGACGTTGGGTATATAAGGTTGTGTGGCCTTGAATGTGATTTTTATTTGATATATGAACTGTGACATAGCTATTGCATGACTGAGATGTGCCTGTAAGCGATGTAGTGTACAGATGGGGTTTCTCTGAAACAAAGCCAGCGACTAAATCTGAATGTGCTCATTTAAAGGGTAAAGAATACTTCATAAAACATATGGAAACATTTCTATGTTTTTTCATTAAATAGGCTTCTTACTCCTTACGTATTTTTCATGATTGTTCATGCTAATATGTCATTTACCTGAATCAAGACTGCCTATGCATCTGTTTGGTTTAGTGATACTTGTATAATGTTATGAATATTTTATTTAAAAACACACTAAATATACATTTCTATTTTATTATTCCAGAACTTTTCATCATTTCAAAGGTGAAATATTCCTTTTCACAGAACTGTTGGTAAAAACCTTACTGTTATGCATTGCAAAATATAAGATTTAGGAAGAATGTCAAATGATTGTAATAGGGCAGTTGCACAGTATGATTTGAATTACATGGTTATTGGGATCCACTGAAATAAAATCCAGGATTATGTACATTTGAACAAGAAATGTAGACCAAATTTATACAAAGAGGATCTCGCGCTTCAAAAGCATGGATGCTGAAAATGCGCAGGAATCGTAGCAGTACATGACTCAACAGGGACTTTCTGTGTCAGGCTATGTTAATAGGAGCTAGTGAGAATTTTGTGTGTGCGATAACAGAAAGATAAGTAAAAAATATGAATATGTAAACATACATTTTATATGTGATTTTTATAAGGCAGAAGTTAATGCTTATGTCCAGTTTTTTGTAGCTTAAAAAGAAAATTGAAAACTAGAAGAGGGCACAGAGGAGATCTGTAAAGTTTGTATGAGGATTGGAGAAAGAGACCTTTGACTGAAATAAGTAAAGAATGCATCTTTGTCCTCTGAGATTTGAAAAAGGACCTGATTGTGCCACCTGTGTACTTTAAAATTTATAGTAAATTGGGTAGCAAAGGATGCCTTCATCTTCTTTGCCTTTTCTTTGATAAAACCCTCCACTGAAACCCATGGAAACTGGTATATTAAAAATAAAGGACAGATTTCCAATAGTGAGAGTGGTTACCTTTAGATCAGCCTACCAAGAGAAGTGTAGACACTTCGAAAAATGTTATGACTTAAGGAGTAACTGCTTCCTCCAATATGAGTTAGGTTTCATCAGACAAACCCAGTAGGTACCAGGTTCCAAAGGATGCCAAGCAAAAAGAGCTATTTCCACATGGGAAGCAGTCACACTGTAAAACACCTTGTTACAAGACAGTGTGGTTGCTGTTAATTTTCATTAAACAAACAAAACAACCTCTGGATAAATACAGAGAAGAAAACAAAATGGTGGAAAGGCTATTGAAACAAAGACAACCCTTCTGGTTCAGGAGCCATACGTTCTTAATAGTTGGGGGATCATCTAGGAAATGTCATTCAGGCTTTCCTTGTTCTGGTGCTGTTCCTTAGGAATCCAGCACTGGTTCCAGGTTGGCTGTTGGTCTAGGTGGACATCTGGTTTAACTCTTATGTTCTCAATGATATTTTGAATGCAAACTGTTTATGTGAAGGAAACAGTTTTGTCTTAACTGAACTGAAAATTCGGATGTTAGTCTAAAATGACATACAGCAAATATATGTTGTATAATAATTTTTTATGCAAACTCAAATTATCCGGTACAAGGAACTTTTCTCCCTCATTTCTTTCTTAATGGGTGTTTCCTTCTTAATGCCCAATGAAATTCTAAGAAAGATAGTAATGACTTTTGACAATGTAGTGACTTTTAATAGGAAACTATTATATTCAGCAGGTCATAAGTATTTTACTTTTTGTTGTCTTGTGTAACTCACCATTGGGACAGGTGGCTGTCTTGGTTACTTGATACTGAAGATAGTCCTACTGAATCATGTTATATGAATAAATGATCTCTTGCTGTCTCTTTGCACACATGCTATATATATGTATTGATTTACATTACCAGCACTGTTTTAGATGTTTGGACTTCTGAGAAAATGAAGGACGCATTCAAATGTTGTTTATATGGTTTTACTCAGAGCTCTATTACTGAGCATATTAGTTCTTTATTAGTCATTTTAGTCTTATTAGTTCATATTAGTCTTTTTATTCTTTCTTACTGATTGTGTAGAGGGACTCTCTATACAGTTTCTTTATCTTTGCTTTCCTTCGCTCTGTAGAGGCTTGTCTTTAGATGCCTTAAACTTCCATCTTCTCTGCCTCTTCATCTAATGTTTGACAGTCTATTCTTTTCTCTTCTGTTGCTACCATTGAGAACCCAAAGCATCTGAGCTGCTTCTGAGCGTATGTGATCTGTAATTACTTACGGGGACCCTGTGGAAGAAATACACATTTTTAATCTTTGTCATTTTATGGAGGGGGAAATCCAAAATTTCTGAACACTAATTGGTAATCTTATCCTAGTTAATTTATTTGCAGGGATGTGAGGTGGAAACTGCAAACGTACGTTTGTCAGTCCTACCCACATGTCTGTCTCCTCATTTCCCTGATTCAAGATCCGTAGTTAGGCTCTAACTGCTTAAAATTTGAAACATCTTTTATTAATATGTGTACAGTATCTTATATTATGGATCTAATTTCTTTTTTTTGCTATGATGGCAAATCCATGATGGGTTTTAACACTTAAATGTGTTAAATTAATGTAGTGGTGGCATTCATAGCTCCTCTTCAGAATCACTAATGTAGCACAACAGGGCCCTGATGCCTGAGGTTTCTAGGTAGTAGCTCACAACAAATAATATTTACCTTTGCAAGGAAGGATATTAAGTACCTTACCCAGAAACAAAGCAGTGGTTTGTGTTCTTTCTTTGTAACTATCATATCTCATTTATAATGGATTCAGAGTTTTGCTTTGTCTCCGCTCAGCCCCATGATTACAGTGTGTTTGAGGCAGATTTTTTTTTTTTTAGACTATTTTTCGGTCTAATCATACCTGTAATGGAAGGCTTTAAGGGTTCAAGGAATAAAGACATAAAACTTGGATCTAGCTCTTGCAAAGACATAGATAGTATTTTTGAAACTTTTTGCATCTGTTTATTCTTGTATACACTATTGAAGTGTTTTGGTGCCAGATTTTGATTGCAGGCGTTTTCATAAGGATAAGAGGGTTTTAAAACCTCATCTGTACTGTCTTGCAAAGGACGTGATTTCCTATTATTTTTAGCTGATGTAGGATCATACTATTGTGTTAAGGGGTGGTCCTGCCTTCCACTCTTGACAGCAGCTTTCCCACACCTTCTAATGATCAGGCAGATATGTGAGCAGTTCAGCTCATAGATCCAGCTGGGAATACCTCCTTCTGAGGGTTCTTTTTCAGTCAATTTAGCCATTTATCTGGCTTATAATGTGCCCACATGAGCACGTGAGGCAGCTCAAGGCAGAGGGAATGATGGCATTGCCCCAAGGGAGTGCACCTCAGAGCTGAATGGATTTATAAGCTGGTCTTGGTATCACACGCTGCAGCAATCTCAAGCTCTTATTTTAGTGCATTGGCTTCTTTTCTTTTACTTTCCGAAAGATGCAGGTTAAGATTGTTTACATTCTTTGTGTGTTTAAAATAATTGATACCCACTTCTTATTGTTTACACTGCGCTTAGGTAAATTGTATAGGATTATTTGTGCCTAGTCTGTTAATGCTGAAGTCCATACTGCCTCAATCAAAAGGATGTCAAAGTTGATGAAATTCTACATTCTGCTATGCTGTAACATAGTTGTAGCATTGTGCCAAAAATACTTTGTACATTACTCTTGAGAGGTAAAACAGCTGAAATTTCTTTTAGTAACATCCCTACATTGAAAATTTACAAAGCAGGTATCTATAGTCAGCATGTAGGTAGGATTTAGTCCTTCAATTTTGAAGTGGTGAGTAACTTTCTGTAAAGCAAAGTTCTGGGGTTTATACCACTACTATTTACTGGTCATTTCAGAAATTGTCACTACTTAGCCAGTCTGGTATGGTGAGATTTCTGCAGATACACCGCCATAAAAAATGGAACTTTTTTTTTTCTGGCCTCAAAGTGGGGGTAAAAAAACCCCCAACATTGAAAGGTTGTCATCTAGTTTGGAGATGTAGAGGAGAAATTTAAAGTAGGAGTCAAGAGAATAGGAGTTTTTGGTTGTAGGAGGTGCATATGAAGATTGTGTTTGCAAAGGGGTCCTGCAGTTGTAAAGAGTTACGAAGCAAGCCTCTGTACAGCTGCATGGGTATGCTGTGCAAGGAAAACTACTCTTTGTGTCCAAAACTGTTCTAAGCATTAATATTATCCACAGTATAAAACCAGTTACAATGTTTTTTGTTAGAGCTACCACACCTGGCCTGCAGATAATTCTTGATTAACAAGGAAAGTCCTTCTTGTGTGGTATTATTGAAACAAATATGAATTAATTCTGTTTGTGATCTGGGTTTTGGGGGGATTGTGGTGGGGTTAGTTTGGTTTTCTCTGTGTTCTATGCAAATAGGTAAGATGCAATCTCCTTGAAATCTCTGTTACTTACGTTTCCTTCTAATTAAATGATTGATTTCAGTGTTTTGCTTTATTTGATATCTGTACAACAATTCTCTGTACATCAGGCTGTATGGCTCTATTTTGTGCAGTTTCTTACTAAAATAAGTAAATACATTACCTCATCTCTTAATCAGCTAACTATGCCACGGATGACCCAATACTTAGGGTTTAGTCCTGATGCTGTTGAAACTCAGCCAGACTCCAGGGACCTCTGTGTAATACGCTGCTGTAGGCAGTTCTGGGGGTGTAGAGCCAAATACCTTTTTCCCTTCGTTTCGTTTCCACTTTCATTTCCTTTGAGATTTTTATTTCCGAAGGAAGGTTGACCTTTCCTTCAGTTGCTTGAATATATAAATGTTCTACCTGGTTTGTGATCACTGGGTGCAATTGAAGCAAGAGTGCGTTTTCCTTTGTTTTCATCTTTGCTTCTTTGTATTTCCTATGAGTATGTCATGTATAGGTGTGGTATTTTTTATACTAGCAAAGTAACTGATCAGCAACACAGATGAGATTCCTTTAGGTGGCATTCTTCTAAGATACTACTTTTTTTGGTATTCAAATTACTCGGTTTATACAACTGCAGCAGAAATACTGTAGACTTCTGCAAATCTTTAGGTAACATAACTGAGTATTGTCAGTTTATGTGCAGCTGAAAAGCAGCTTAATGAACTGTAGAAGTGGTGTGTTCCTTTTTTTTAAAAAAATGTAACAAATGCATTATCTGTAAGGAAGTTGTTGGAGTAATTCTAAATGAGTAGGTTTCTAAAACTGCCAGCAGCCTCCATTTTTAACACTAACAGCTGTCTTTTGGAACAGCAAAATTTGATCATCAGTGAGATTATTCTTAATCTTTCTTATTAAAACATCTGGATATTTTTGGCCTTGCCCTACAGTGATGATGTACTTAGCAGAGGAAAAAAAAAAAGTGCATTCCTTATACACAAAATGAGATCTCTGTCTTGTTTTATTTTACTCAATGCATTTATGTGTGTTCATATCAGTGTGGGCATATTTTCTTCTTGAAAAGGCAGATGGGTCTTAAGTATTAGGGTAGCATGTCTATTTTAGCTTTGTCACGGGTGTTACAAATCTTTACTTTTTTTTTATTATTTGGGTTATGGGGTAAATTGACTTTCACAAATCATGTTAACATCATCTTCTCTTTCCTTGATTTCCTCTTGTAGATAGTTTATGCCTTTTGTATCATTTATCTTTTGTGTATTGTATCCTGTTGGAATGAAATACTTAGGGTTGGCAAGATAAGAACCCAGATCTCTCCACCTGTGAATGTATTGGCAGATGTTTAGTTTCCCATAACAGGATGAAGCCTATTGAAAGTTAGTGTGTTTAACATCAGTTGCATTTTCATATAGCTGGTCTACACATTGTTTCTGTGTACTCTGTGAAAAGTTTATTAGTTAACTATTTCCTCTGGGAATTCATTTGAAACATATGTCTGATTATTATTTATACATTCTGGTCAGTGTGTCGAAAAAATTTCTTTCCTGTATTTACTGACATTGTCTGAAGTCTTGGGAGCTACACTGTCATATGTTGTGTAACCACTACAAGAAGTAGCTAATGCATTGTGAAGTA
Organism: Burhinus oedicnemus; assembly: GCA_008921705.1. Classification (NCBI taxonomy): domain Eukaryota; kingdom Metazoa; phylum Chordata; class Aves; order Charadriiformes; family Burhinidae; genus Burhinus; species Burhinus oedicnemus. The sequence continues at coordinate 644,746 of VFFE01009182.1, read as the reverse complement.
AATGGAGAAGCTTCATGTTAGAATATTTTATTTATTCTATCATATAACTGAACTTAAAGAGGAATTCTCCCTTGCTCCCCTGCTTATATATAATGTTCTTCAAAGCACGGATTAGTCTGAAAAGTTTCATTATCATGGTTCATTATCCATTTGCTGAGTAGGGGCTTCTTAACACTGCAAAATTAATTTCCATTCCCATATGCGGAACTTCTGAATTTGTTGTAGTAACATAATGAAAAGTCCTGAAAGAAGATGCAAGTTAAAGCTTAATTTAACACTTCTTGTAGTGTGATCTTCAGGGAGAATGTCACTTAGCTCTACTTGCCTGTTACAAATTCTTCAGTGACTTCTCACCCAGATACAGACTGCAGGGAAGAATCTGATCCTCTTCAAAAGTCAGTGTAAGAGAAGCAATATTCACTCCTAATTACCATTCTTGCATGGACCTCTTAGCTTTAACTTCTGAAAAGCATATGTGGATTCAAGATTAAGCGTAAGCTTAAATTTTTGTTTGTGGGGAAGGAATCTGGTAAGAAGAAATGTTCTGTGATGTGTGTGTTTGTTTCTTTCTGGGAAGTGATTGGAGACTATTGAGATCAAAGCCTGTCAGCAGGAGTAGTTAATGTGAGGTATGTAGAAATGCATGGTAAAGAAGGTTCCATGTTGATTTTCTTTTCTCTTTTCTCTTTTTTTTGTGGGGGGTGGGGGGGTGGGGGTCCGAATATGTTTATTTTCAGAGAAAGACTTATGACTTACATTGATAGAATACAGTGTTCTAGACATGAATGCCGTCTTTCCATAACTGTAGTGTATGCTTGTGCCTTTAGGACAAAATTACGGCAAATGAAATAATAAACATTCTTATAGTTATTTATTATGTTCCAATTTTTCTGCATTATAAAAGGAGGAGATCTTTCCTGAGTGTGACATGCTAAATATTGAATTAATTTCCAAAGGAATGTCTGCTTTTCATTTTTAAGATAGTACTGTATTTAATGCATTCTAGACATGTGAAAAGAATTATGGAAATAAGGGTATGTGATCTGAGCTTCACTGCCACTTTGGTGTGCAGTGTAACTTGTGTTAAAGACCATGTTATTCAACACTTCTGCTAATAAGGACATTTTTCTGCTAAGCACAATAATTATCTCATTTTATTTCTCTTTAGGAGACTTCTGGTTTAATATATACAGAAATTTATAGTCTCAGTAGTGGAAGTTTTATTGAGAGCTCCACTGTTGAGCTTTTAATGTATTTATCTGGAAAAAGAGATTTGTCTATGTTCTGTTGACTGGAAAGTCCCATATCTTCATTCCCAACCCCCCAACAAAGAAGAGGTCTAGTTTTTATATTGGTCTTTTTCCAAATATATGGTAAAATGTTTCTAAGTAGCAAACAGAAGACAGTAGCTCTTCTGATTTGGGGTAGTAGAAAGGCTGTTGCCATTTGCCTTTTCTCACAGATTGTTTTTGATGCTATTTCATGACTAATCTCTCACATACAAATCTTCTCACTCTGCTGATGACTGTAACTAGCAAATTTGTGGCTTGGTCGTCCTTGGGTAAGAATAGTAGTGGCCTCTTACAGTGATGCAGTGTAAAAGTGACCTGAACTATTGACCATCAGTTTACTGTTAACTAATTATGGTAATTGGAAATTTTATTAGTTAACATTACTTAGTCATAAATTAACTTGTTAAAATACTGTTTGTGAAGAACTTCATTTGGAAAGCTTGAAGGACTTAGGAGAATTGAGTCCTTGGCTTGAGACAACAGCTGACCAGACTGCTAAAAATCCATTTTCACCTGTGAGCTTTCTGTCTTAAACTCCGAGGAAAAAATACTGTTTTCATGGATTTATTGATGTAAATAGGAGACTATACGATGTATTGTTATATAATGGAGACATGAAGGGCAATGGAATCCTGGGCTGCATAGGGAAGAGTGTGGCCATTAGGTCGAGGGAGATCATTCTCCCCCTCTACTTGGCACTGGTGAGGCCACAACTGGCATACTGTGTCCAGTTCTGGGCTCCCCAGCTCAAGCGGGACAGGGAACTGCTGGAGAGAGTCCAGTGTAGGGCAACAAAGATGATTGGGGCATTGGAGCACCTCACTTATGAGGGGAGGCTGAGAGAGCTGGGACTCTTTGGCCTGGAGAAGAGATGGCTGAGGGGAGACCTTATTCTTGCTTAGAAGTAGCTAAAGGGTGGGTTGAAGGCGGATGGAGCCAGACTCTTCAGTGGTTCCCAGTGACAGGACGAGGGGCAACAGGCACAAGCTGGAACATAGGAAGTTCCATTCAAACACAAGAAAAAACTTCTTTACGGTGAGGGTGCCAGAGCAGTGGAAGAGGCTGCCCAGGGAGGTTGTGGAGTCCCCTTCTCTGGATTTCAAGACCCGCCTGGATGCAGTCCTGAGTAATGTGCTCTAGGCATTCCTGCGTCAGCAGGGGAGTTGGAGTAGACGATCTCTAGAGGTCCCTTCCAACTGTGAAAATTCCGTGATTCCGTGATTTAATTTAGCTAGGCCTTAACCATAGATGTATAATTAGTGTTTAAATACTTAAAAATGCTAGAGAAGTAAATGGATTTTGAAGATTATTTTTTGGTTCCTCAAGACTTCAAGAAGAATAGAGGCCAAACACTGTTTTATTTTGGTAAATAAGCCACTTCATTGCTTTGTTGAAGAAATTGTACATGAAGACTGAAGTTAAAGCTTTACAAATCTACCACACCAAAATATCTCCCAGGAGAATTTTTTCTATCAAACTGTGTAAGAAAGCATTACATTAAATCCACATTTCATGGGTGTATTATGGAAGGAAACTACTTATCAATGCACATCTTGTACAAGTGGGTAGTATGCAAATACTTTATCCTGTTTTCCTCACAGTAATCTTTTCCCTGGATCTTTGAATAAGGAACATAAAGTTAGAATTTCATTTTTATGTGGAAACAAAAAAGAACATGCAGTTTATTTATTGAGTTATTTTGCCTTAAACAGTATTATAAAATACAAAACAGTGGTAGTCTCTTACTGATTTAATTACCAGTAGATGTAAGAGATACAATTTACTACAGAAAAATGTAAAATCTCAAAGATGAAGCAGTTGTGTAGTTTCCAAGCAAGTAATACAGGACACATTTAAAAAACACAAGAAATGGTTTAATTTCATTAACTGTGGTCTAATATGTTGTGCATCCCACTCTTGGTAAACCACAGCGGCATTTACTGGCTATTGCTTCAAAGCACTACTGTTTTTCATCCCTTTTCATTGGCCAAATGTGTCATAAGAGCATTAACTGAAGTCTGGAAAACAGTTCTCATGGATTTTGCTTTAATGATAAATCTAACATATAGTGCACTTGCTGATATAATCAAGTGAATGGAATTTCCAAAATCTTGACTTAATGTCTTTTAAGTATGAAGCAATAATGTTTTTATGAAGTAGCTTTTAAATGGCATTTGTTGAAGTGGAGAGCAGCTGGATTAGAAGGGTCTGTTTCTAACTGCAATCAGCAATGATCATAGTATCGTATTACAGTCACCCTATAAAATAGCTTGTATTTTAAGAAAAATAGGAAAAAAGTGGAGGTATGAATGGAGAGAGAAGTAAGCATGGTCTGTGTGATGCCCAAAGGGGTCTGGAATTGGTTAGAGTGTGATAATGTTGCTTCAGCTGTTTGGGCAACAGTGTAGTTCTCAATACAGGAAGTCCTTTATCAATTTAGGTTTTATCAGGTTTTCAAAATGTTGTGGACATACAGTCAATATGCATTTCTCAAGCATTTAAGATGTTGGTGGCTTTTTAATTGTTATGTTTACCAGGATAAGATTTCACTAGCATAAAGACCAAAATTACAGAATGTTTTGCAGTTCTTCACTCAGTTTCTCTGAACTACAAAATCTTTTTTACTAATTTTGCATTTGTATCCATTTGTAAAATTGAATGTATCTCTGCATATCCCACCTTGGTTTTGTCCCATTTTCAGTTGATAGGCTCTTTGAACAGGGACAATATTTTCTTTTGTTTCTTACAGAACATTAAATATGTTGGTGATGGTGTGTTCTAAAATTTAAGTCACTGCTGAGACACAAACTTTAATTTAGGAAACCATTGCATCCTTCCAGTAATTGTGTACGGATTCTCTTCTTTAATATGTTGTATCAATGGATTAACTTACTGCAAGCCATTTTTTAGTTTCAGCAATAGCTTGTAGTTTTCCTGTGGTAGGCAAGATGTATATACTTCACTAGATCTGTTGGCTTAACATTGTGCAGGAATGTCTTAAGTGTTAGGCCTCAATGAATAAATAAAAATTTTTGGAGACATGAAATGCTCTTATTCAGCAGTGCTCTTGTTCATCAATATTCTTGAGTAGTTCCCAAGTAGGGTCTTGTATGCTTTAACTTTTATTAATTTGATAAAAAAAAAATGACATTCTATCTGCAATAGAAAACGTGGAAGTTCAGTGATGCCTTTATTCTCCTAGATTTCTTGATTTGATTTATTCCAGAAGGGTTTGATACAGTCTTAGGCAGGATCTGATTAAGATATACATAATGTAGCTGTGCCTAAAATCCCAGCTAAGGCAGACAAATTGTTGAATTTGAGTTTTAAATTAAAAGAAAACAAAAGCGTAGATGACTTGATTGTGAAGAAATTCTGAATACTATTTGATTTTTGTAGGCAAAAAAATGCATTCATCCCTGACATCTAACTGTATAGATCCTTTATCATTAGAATAAGAACTGTCTTTCCCTATCAGTTAGCTCAAATAATTTCATTTTTCTTCTTGGAAAAGACCTTTTGTTGAAAGTACTTCACTTGCCTGAGCTCTCTAGACAGAGAAGAGGGTCTATGGCTTGATTTAATTGTACTGGAATGCTGTTCCTCAGGATATGGGAATGGGCTAAGAGAAACTTGCATCATGATGTGCCTAGATTTTTTTGGATTTTTTTTTTTTTTAATTGGAAAGGGTTGTCTCATAGCGCTCAGGCCAGATTCAGATCCATACCTACAAGAAGACCAAGCCAAATTCCATATTTAGTCTGCTCAGGGAAGTAGGTCCTAATGTTCTGCTGGCTTCTGTAGGACTTTCCCTTTAGCGGAGCCCTACTACTGTGAGAGTGTTCAGGTCTCTTCTTCCTTGCCTTCTCTCTCTTACAAGGACATTCCACCCCCCACCCCTAGTAATGGCCACTTGAGCACCATGCATTTGTAGTATCAAAATATGATGATACTTTTAGTATAAAGTGTGATTGGGTCCATCATTTTCATAAGTGATATTGAAGCTTTGCTTCTTGAAAGGCTGAACAGGAGTGACTTGACAACAGTGGAACTGATGTGTAACACAGCAATTATTGTGGTGTTCAGTTAATCCAGAAGATTGTCCTGTAACAGCAAAGTTAAAATTATTTCTGTGTACAAGTAGAAAACGTCTTTTAGATCTACATATGTAACGGCAACACTGTAATAGTTCTGTGCTAATTGTGTAGTGATTAATTTGTATAATATTAATAAAATTATTACTAAACATGAATCCTCCCCTATCTAATGAATAAATGCCCCTGTAAGACCTTGTATTTTCTAGAGAAAAATTAATGCCCAGAAACTGAATATTTTTCTTGAGGTCATGCAGGAAATACCTGCCAAAACCAGGATTAGAACGCAAGTTTCTGACTGATAGATCCATCACTGTAATGCACAGGGAAAACCAATGCCCCTCACCCTTCTCCTTGCTCTCTCTTTCCCCCTCTCTAATTTCTATTCTCTTATTAGTCTATTATTCTATTCTCTTATAATTTACTGCATAATATGGATTAACACTTATGACCGCTAATTCCTCATTTGAAATCATAGAATCATAGAATGGTTTAGATTGGAAGGGACCTTAAAGATCACCTAGTTCCAACCCCCCTGCCATGGGCAAGGACACCTCCCACTAGACCAGGTTGCTCAAAGCCCCATCCAACCTGGCTTTGAACACTTCCAGGGATGAGGCCTCCACAACTCCCCTGGGCAACCCGTTCCAGTGCCTCACCACCCTCAGAGTGAAAAATTCCTTCCTGAGATCTAATCTAAATCTACCCTCTTCCAGTTTGAAGCCATTACCCCTTGTCCTATCACTACATGCCATGGTAAAAGTCCCTCTCCAGATTTCTTGTAGGCCCTTTTCAGATACTGGAAGGCTGCTATAAGGTCTCCCTGGAGCCTTCTCCAGGCTGAAGAACCCAAACTCTTTCAGCCTTTGCTCATACGAGAGGTGCTCCAGCTCTCTGATCATTTGTTGTAGCCCTCCTCTGGACCTGCTCCAACAGGTCCATGTCCTCCTTGTGTTGGGGGCTCCAGAGCTGGACGCAGTATTCCAGGTGGGGTTTCACGTGAGCAGAGTAGAGGGGCAGAATGACCTCCCTCGACCTGCTGGCCATGTTTCTTTGGATGCAGCCCAGGATGCTGTTGGCTTTCTGTGCTGTGGGTGCACATTGCTGGTTTGTGTTGAGCTTCTCATCCACCAACACCCCCAAGTCCTTCTCCTCAGGGCTACTCTCACTCTATTCTCTGCCCAGCCTGTATTTGTGCTTGGATTGCCCCAACAGGGGCAGGACCTTGCACTTGCCCTTATTGAACTTCAGGAAGTTTTCACGGGCGCACCTCTCAAGCCTGTCCAGGTCCCTCTGGATGACATCCCTTCTCTCTAGCGTGTCAGCCTTTCCATACAACTTGGTGTCGTTGGCAAACTTACTGAAGGTGCACTAAATCCCAACATTTTTTGTAACATTCACAGAAACACTTAATGTTTTCCTGAAAATTCACATTTTTGCCAAGAGAGCTAGTAGCTTGGAAAGGCACAGTTTTACATTATGGACATCACATTGTTTTGCTCTATCATATCATGATCATGTTTATTTGTTTTTCAAAAAAGGTGTTTTAGGTTTTTTCTGAAGTAGGGCCTACTGATTTCTTAGGAGCTCTTATATGGTAGTAGATCATTTTAATAAAACAATTATTTTTTTCTTTTGAATGCAGTTTGTTCATCAGTGGTATACTGTGCCATTAAATCATAAGTTTGCCCTCAAACCATCAGACTGTTCTGCCCTTTCCTATTTATTCTTTTATCTTTGATATGGACTCTGTCTTCAGCTTACTGGAAAAGAGTAATTCTACGGTTAATGCTTTATGCGTGTTTTCTGTTGTAGGCTGTAGATCCAAGATGGGTGCAAAATACATATCCCTGAATTTATAGATTTTCTGTTTTAATTCAAAAAGAGTTGTTTGCATAAAAGGAATAATTAACTTTGCCATTTCCTTTTTCCTTATATTCTAAATATCCATTTTTGTTCTGAAATATTTCTTTATGATTTTGTTATGAGTTGTTTTAGTGGCTTTCATACTGAATATGGTGGAGTGTTGTTCATCTCTCTGTCTCTGGTGCCACGTGTGCCTTTTCATCATTTACTACAACCTGTTGGGCTTAAAGGAACAGCTACCTTTACACCACATGAGGAAATCACTATGTGATTGTTAGTTGCCTATCAGTAATTCTAATGATTAGATGTTATGTTACCATAAGGTTAACATAACCTTTATGAACATTACTGAGCCACCAATAGTGATATTCCTAGTGGATGACAGGTATGTGGTCTCTAAATGTCATTAGGTCATGTTTAATAAAGTGACCTTTAGGAAGCCCCTTCTCTTCTTTCTTGAAATCATGCCATTAACTTAATGAAGAAGGTGCAGTTGGGAGTGGATTCCTCTCACAGTGTTCCCAGGTGCTGCCAAGTACTGCTGTATGCAAGAAAATATGGTAATGTTCTCACTGCTGGTCAATGTCCAGCCTACAGATGTGTTGAACTGACATCTTCCTCCCAGCGCATGAAATCTGAAAGAGCTGTTATGAGTGTGTAAATATGTCATCTTCAGAAAAGGTAGCTATGGGTAAGAAAGATCTGGTAAATTTTTGTGTTTCTAAACAAACAGCAAAGAGAACCAAGCACATGCACCTGCATGTTATTTGAACTCAAAGTTTAATGTGTGAAATGCATCTAGGATTTGTCCTGATAGTGTTTGTATTTTCTCATCTTTTCTGAGGCAGTTTTTAAATGCTAAAATACATACCATACACTGAACATTCTGGATAATTACGTGGCAAATTATTTTAAAAGTTTTATTCATTTTCCTATTGATTCATTTTATTCTTGCTTTTGACATATGAAGTTTCTTAAAGGAAACTTGCGTAAAATTAGGCTTACTGCTTTTTCTGCTTGATTAAAATATTTTTAACAGCTGTATAACCACCATGAAATTCAGTGGATGCTGGTGTCTTCCAAACAGTTCTGAGAGTGTGTAATTTTTGGGTTGTTTGTTTGGCTTTTGTTGTTGTTGTTGTTTTTTTTTTTTAATTAAAATCAAAATTTAAACAAGTGAGCAAGTTACAGTAAAATGTTTATTCTGCACTTTTTCTCAAGTGTTCAGTTAGATCACCTGTGATCTAACAGTTAGAGCAAAAAACATAGAGATAGAGAAATGCTATGTAGTTATAGTAAATGTGACAAAGTATAATATATAACTAGTAAGAAACTTTATGATATACTAACTATAATTAATTCCAGTGATTTGTCTGTTAAAGCCAATGCAAATAATTGTAACATCTGTCAAAAACCAAGCGCTAGCATGAAAACCTTTTAACATTTTGCACTTAATAAACTATTTTATACATAAACTACCTTATTGTTTATATTAAAAACGAAAAAATATTCAGTCTGTTCCAGCTATTCTAACAAAAACTTTAATAAGTAGACATTGCATAAAAATGACACAATCCAGCAGTTATTTGGTAAGGCCAGCATAATCATAAATTTACCATCCATGCTTTTCCAAAAATACTAACCCATATTGTTCTCCCTGGACCTGTTGCAGGGATGACTAATCCAGCTGCTGAGGTCTCCCTTTATGTGTTTGATGGAACACTTGGCTTGCTAGACTACAGCTGTGTGTTTATGTGCAGTGCACACCTGCAGAGGCCTGACAAATAGCTGTAGTATGCAGAGTATACAAAATTACCCTGGCAGTGCTGCAAATAAGGAAGTTTCTGTTTTGAAGTCCATATGTGTGTGAGCTCGAGATGCCAGCTGGGGTATTTATGTTGCATTGCACAGATGTAAAACTGCCAACTGATTTTATACCAAATAAAGGCTAATCTTTTTATACATACTTGGTGTCAGAGTTATGAAGTGGTACATAAGAATGTTCTCACGACTTAGCTCTTTTAAAATAAAAGCTGACATTAAAAATGCTCAAACTCGCAATACGCATAGAGGGTAAAGATAAAAACATGCTGTATTTACTTAGATATCTGCCATAGCATGCTATCTTAAGGGTTTTATTATTAGTGATGTATAGTTATTAGCTGCACATAATCAAGACTTGATTTATTGTATTCATATACACTATACTGTATATATTCTTTTTTCCAGGAGGTCACTTCAGCTCTGTGTTGAATCCAGTTTATGGGTTCTGAAATGTGAAAGCCCAATTTATATAGCTACTTAACTTGAAAGCTTTGCTTTCTTATTTTCAAATGTGTTTAAGCACAGTGATAATTTTTCATGAAATATAATAGGCATTTTGAAAATTGTTATCATTGTTAGTAGACTTTGTTTGTGAAGATTCTTTTAAAGGTAATATTTGCTTTCAAATATGTAAGAGATGAAAATGCAAGCGCTAATTTCATTTGCTAAAGCTAACAAATAGCACAGTTGTAAGTCTTGATTGTTTGATCATTTTAGTCAGTACCTTGACTTTTAGTATGAACTAGTTGCAAAGGCATGAAGGTGAAATGAATAGTTTATGTTTTGATGGTTCACTTCATATACTTAAGTACTGCGTACTCAATCCTTTTTAAATGGATAAAAAGAGGGCTGAGCGGGGAGAGGGTAGAGGAGAGGGTTAATATGCAGATGTGAAAGTGGATGGTTTCTGTGCTTCTGGCTACAGGCTTTGGAAGTTCCTTAAGCGTTTAGTTACATTTTTAGGCTTAACACACCCTTCAGTTACTTTTTTTTTTTTTTTTCCTCATTACTGTATCAAGCAAATATAGTGCTGTTTTTAATTTGCTTTTGATTCTATGCTACTAAGACATTTGAAAATGTGTAGAATTCTGCTTTGGCTTATTCTGTCACAAGGTATACTTGAAACACATTTATGCTAAATGTGTAAGAACAAAGAAAATGGGAGCAACATTGAAGTGTATGACTATAGAGCGTGTCCCAAAGGACTTAAGAATTTATTTTGCTAAATGTAATGTACAGCTTAGAAATGACTAGCCATCACACACAGCTCACCAGTCTGCCGGAGCCTTTTTAAAACAGAAGTATTTCATACATACACACATGTGCATGCACATGCTCACCCTGAGATAGCAGTCTTGGGCTTCCTGAGCTTAAAATTAACATCTGCAAATATCCCCCAGAAGCTCAAATGGTACACAACATTCACAAGTTTCAGAAATACAATTTCTTGATTACTAAATTTTAGAGCAGAAATTTCAGGTGTTAATATTAGTTAGATGAAGTACTGCAAGTGAATGACGTACTGCAAGTGGAAGGAAGAGTTGAGCTGTGTACCCCCATAATACGGCAAAGACATGTCTTCTTGGCTAACACAAAAGAGTAAGTGTGCCTGCGAGATGCGCGTACTACCATTAACTGCTGAGAACTAGTTACATAGCAGAGAAGGCTGGGAAACATACAGAATGGCAAATCTGAGTGAAAAATGGAAACACTTCAAAAGAAGTTACTTCTGCTAGATGAGTATAGGAAGTCTGAATTGTTGTTATATCCTCTATTTAGGAAGTATATTTAATACCAAAAGAGCAGAATTCTATCGGTGTGTGAGGAAATATGTTGCAAAGATGGTTTAGTTATTTTGTGTCAGGGCCAGCTCTCTTACAGAAGGATATCACTTCAAACAGATTGCCGCTACTGCAGGTTGCAAACACGCAATTGAAGGCTTCTAGTTCTCAGCTCATGCACAGATGTCTTTCAATAAGTTTAGCCAGTAATTTCTTCAAATTGCTCAGTTTATCAGCAGCACATGTCATCAATCCTGGAGTGGTTGCTTGAGTCAAACTACAGAATCCTTAGCTTACAGACACAGCTGCAAACAGGTGAACAGGCAGAAAGTAATTTGTGCAGCTTGGTGGCTGTCAGACAAAAGACAGACAATCTGTGTTTAAAACAGATTGCAGGCCTTGCATGAGCCAGACAAAAGGGATTTCTACAACTGCAAATAATTCCAAGGTTAACATATTTTCCTTTCTGCCATTAGGTGATTTGTTAAAATTGGAAACAATGAGCATTATAAATCTACACAGAAACTGGAGATAAGATGAAAGAGAAAAACAGATCGCTAAATAAGTTTACATCCTTCTGTTGAAAAGCATACAACTGGCATTCATATAGGCCTCCTTTTTACAAACTAAGCCGAGCTATAATACCAATAAGGGCGCTCAGTACATATTTGAAATTATGGTAAGGACGTCTAATTGGCAAAAGAAACAACATTGTAAAAAGAGCAAGTTCACAGTAATGTTCTTCTGTATTAAAAAGTTGACTTTTTTTCTTTTCAAATGCTCCTCTGGATATCATTCTAAGATACTGTCAAGATTTATCAGGATTTCATTTTAACTTTGAAGTCCTCTACTTCCTCAAATATTTTAATATTGGGTAGATTTATCAAGATTTACTGTACTAAGTGTATCAGAGTTAAAATTTGTAACAAACAAGCTTACTCTAGTGCTAACCTGATTACAGTAAGTTAGAAAACTTGTACTTCCCCAGTCACAGATATTACATCTTCAAATGTGTGACAATAGAATATCTATTCCTTCTACTTTTCATGGGCTCTGTAAACTTGCCTTGACCTCAAAACTTCTTTTTGCAGTGTTCCATGAGGTACTAATCAAGCTAATGTAATATAGCCCTTCTTCCTGTTTAGTTCAGTGAGTAAGTACTTATGTGCAATAATATTGACGGGTAATTCTATGCTTAGTTAAAGTTGTTCTGCCAAGTTTGTTTTCCATGTTATTTAAAACTTATCAACATAGAGGTATGTGAATGGAAGAAGATACAAAGAGTAACTGTCTAAGGTAGCGTCTGGGTTTGTGGAGATATGATTCTGTGCATAGAGGATAAATCAGTCTGCTAAGCACGCTATTTGAAATACATTGAAATCAATGTGCTTTCTGTGTGTAATATAGTAAAACTTATTACAATGAATTAATGAATACAATTGTGTGATTCTGGTTAATAATACAAAAGTGTTTATAAAAATTGTCCCCTCAAAATTCACTGTTTTTTTTTAAATGAAAAACAGGAGCTTACTTAAAAATACTATGTGCTTTTTGTTATGTGGTCATGCCTATATTACATGCTTGTGTCCAATATGAATGTTGTTGTAACTGAAGAACAGTATTCTTAGGCTATTGCAAGTTTATACTTTTATCAAGTACAATATGCTGAGTTTGAGTTGAAGAATTCCTTAAATTTCTCAACTATAAAGAAGTATGTCATAAGCATGTGCTTTAATAAGCTGTGGTATGAAAGTACCCTGTTTCATGCCTTTTTTTTTTTTTTGACAAAATGCTAATTCCAAGATTAAATTGTGTCTTTAATACATGCTATGTTACAGGACTTTCCTTGCATTTGGATTTTCTTCTTTTTTGTATCTTAGTAGACAGTAAGATTTTTAACCTCTCAGAAATCAATCACACTAATGGAGTTTTTCTAGTCTTTGGCCCAGTTTTTTTTTTTTTTTTTTTTTTTTAAATAATGCTGACAGCATGTGTGTTGCATGTTAGTTGTGCAGGGTATGTACTGTAGATTGTAGCCTGACATTGTCATAGTGTTAGCATGTATGGGCTTCATGTATTTCACTGTGAAGGTGAGATCATCATCTTTAAAGGATGGTTTTAATTTGTGTTGGTGAATCAAGTGCATACTGTATTTAAGGAGGGGGAAAAAGTGTACTCATGCAGGTTGCTGTCTGCAGTCCAAACTGCTGATCAGAGGGTCTTTATACACATCGGTAATGTGCTGTGCAATATAAGCTGAAATATATTCCACAAGGGAGGAAAACGGAATAGGTTACATACGCTGTTCCTAAGTGCAATGAATATAAAACTCCATTACTCACTTTAAGCAGGTGCTTTTTATATGAGGCTTTAAAGAAATATAAAACTGCTGGTGAAATGATTGGTTTGTACAGACACAACTTAACTTCCAGTACTTTGACCAGATAAAGAGGTTAAAAATATTTCTACAAACATTTCTTTAATGATTTCAAGGATTAAAGGTTAATATCCTCCTGGTGTAAGAAACTGCCATTCCAGACACTAAATGTACTGTTTCTCTTTAAGTCCTCAGTAGTTGCATAGAGCATTTAAAAGAAAATATAAACATTTATAAAACATTTAAACATAAACACAGAGCATTGTGGTTTTAAGTTTATATCCTAAACAATGTGTATTTAAATTGCTGGGAGGAGCACAGTGATATAAAGAAATGCAGTGTGATATAGAAAACTGTGATTGAGTAAGAATGATACTCCAGTTAGAAACAAAACTCATCTTTAAAGAATATGAAATGTTGTCATATATGCATGTGGAAAACTACATGTGAAGGTGTAGCCTCAGATATTTCTGTTCTTTGAAGCAGCATATACTATTTGAGAAGGAAAATCATGGGAAGACTGATATACTGATATACTGTATTTTAATCTTTTTCCATGTAATCGCTATCAAGTTTTACTTACCCACCCTGTCTGAATTACTGTCTTCCTGCCGTTTCCTACTCCTTTACAGTCAGTGTCCCCAGCAGCAACCTCTGTTGTCTATCTTTTAACCATGTGACTGCTGGCTTTCTTCACCTCTCAACTGAAAGATGTTAATGTTCGCTTTCGCTTCCCGCACCATCCACAGCAACTCAGGAAATCAGACTATTAATGATTACACCTTTGATGTTAGTTCTTATTATTTGTCTATAAAACTGTTACTGAACACATCTGTCCTTCTTTTGAATTTTTATAAAACTTCGTGGTTTCTTTACTTCTTTAAGAATTACTGTGTCCATGCTGTAGAATCCTCTATTTGTTGGCGTTTTTACTGGTCCATAGCTGTTCTGTCCTATATGCAATTATCTCAGATTGAGCTTGTGTGAGATTTCAGGCATTAGGTATTCTGTTTGACAGCAAGCAGGTGAGCAGGTGTCATGAGTGTTACAGGGAAGCTCACATCCATGTGTAGGTCCAGGTGAGATCCGGCATTTCTTGTCTCTTGCGTAGTAGGCAGGTTACATAGCACTTTAGGGTTTGCGTGTGCTCTGGTGAATGAGGCTTTTTAAGGGCAAAGGAATACAAACTTGTAGGAAACCAGGCTTTATTAATTTCATAGTTGCCAAATAGCTCATTTAAATAGATGTGTCTTAGAGAAATGAGCTCTACAGTTGAAACAGGTGGTGATGAGATCTGAGATGAGCTCTAGTTCCTCTAAGACTTTGTTCTTTCATCCTATATTTTGCTGTCCTAGAAAGCTGCAGATGCCCTTTTCCTCTAGTTGCTACACACCTTTTTACTAAAAGAAGAGTTGTAAAATTCAGGCTTTATTCCAGAGCCCAAGATATATTGCAACTTATGCTTAGTGTATTTGAAGGTAAAGCATTTGAACTGGTACTAGATTGAACTTGAACTAGACTTAATAGAAACTCAGGATAGAAAATGCAGTTCGGGTTTTTATGGTCATATTCGTAGAATCACAGAAACATTTAGGTTGGAAAAGACCTTTAAGATCATCGAGTCCAACTGTTAACCTGGCACTGCCAAGTCCACCACTAAATACATTGGCATGTGTTAATGAGAAAAGTGTTTCAATATACTTTATGTGTTGACATTTTGCATGAGCTATTGAACTTATCCTCAGGTACAGCAAAACTACTGTATTTGAAAGGGATAGAAGGCTTATTACGACTAAGATGGAAGCAACCGATTGCGAGTGTGTGCTTCCAACCAAAGGGTGTGTTACTAGGGGTGGAAACTGTAAGCTGTTTCGTCTGTCCATCTCTCTGTCTTTTTCAGGATCTTGCTTCAAATAGTTTATAGTGAAAGTTTCTCAAGTTCTTATTTATCTGTATCCTGGAATTATTTGCATCTTTGTCATTTTTGGCATTTGTCTACTGACAGTGTATAGGTATGAGGATTGATAGGACATGCTTTTTGAGAGTTAGAAATTCAGATTCTGATAGTTTTTCTGTGTTTTCTTGGAAGACGAAAATTATTTTAATGCATTAACTTGGCTTCTACCATTTGTCTCAAAAGATACAATGGTATCTGAAATGCAGCTGTTGAATTGTGCAGAAAGGAAAATCAATCCTTTTCTTCTTTTTGAACCTCTGTTTACAACAGCAGGAACAGTGCCACTAAAGCCACTTTACTCCTGTGTCCTGACCAGTGTCACGTTGCCAAATCTAAAATAATAGCTTCAGTTAAGTATGTTTATAATTGGTGATCCCTAAATAGCCTGAATGTTAGCAATAATAAGGTTAATAATAAGTTGCTCAAAACTGCACTTAACACAGCAAGGTTTTAGAGCTATTTGCAATACTATACCTGTTTAAAGATGGAAAGCGGTATTCCTTCTCTAAAAGTTGGCTATTTACATCAAAAGGAGCAGCAGTCAGTCTATGGATGGATGGTGTTTCTGTACCCTACACTGAGAATGTTTCAGGATAGTCTGTTGTTTTGATAGGTTTGTGGTAGTAAGTCCATGAATGTTTGCTGGTCAGCCTTAGTACAGTGGGTAAAGGGAGTTCTGAAACATTTCCCAGCTTGATTGTATTTTCAGAAGAGTTTTTTTTTTGGTGGCAGCTGTTCAGTTCTTCTAAACATTCTTCTTCATTCAAAATTAAAGCATTATTTTACCTGACAGGATAACTACTTAAAACAGATTATCAATAAACAGTTATTCAAAGGTGCTTCTGACCTAGAATGCCTTAAACATATTATTCCAGATGTTCTGTGACTTCTTCAATATTGATTTTCAGTCTTTGAATCACAGGTTTCTCATTTGAAGCAAGATTTTAGAAAAATCAAGAAGTTTGTGGATTAAAGGCAGATGGATACCTGTATGAATTGATAAATATTTTGTTATTGATGCCCAAGAAGAAAACAGCTTGACCTTCTTTAGAGAGTATTTCAGTTTGTCAATAACTCCTTTCACCCTTCCATGCGTTTACTCTTCCTTGAGTACCATGGTTGAAGAGAAAATAACAGCAGAGCTATTTTTTAGGACAGGTTTCTTTAAGGTGTGGAACTGTGGCACAAGAAGCTCAAGGCAGTAGAAAAACTTTCCAGCTCACCGTACATTAGAGGCAAGAGAAGTCTGCCATAATCCTGTTGTTATTCCCTGTTAAGTCTTGGGAGTGGGTGGAGATGAAAATGGTCATTTCTTAGAATAGTGGTATGTAGTCTGAAAACTGGTGGACACAGTTACAAGAAAATAAATAATTATGATAATCAGAATAGCAATAGTAATGCTAAATAAAGTTGAGTTAGAAAAAAAAACCCAAACAGACCTGTCCCTTGACACCTCCTTAAAATAAGCTGCCTGAATTACTGTTTTGAAGAAAAAAGAAAATAGTAGCCTCTGAGTGTGTATGCTAGGGCTGCAAAATGTGGTCTCCAGACTATGGTGACAGATTAAAAATGTGGAATTGTGAACACAGTAGTGATGTTTGGGGAACTTCATCACAAAGATTTAGTTTTACTACAGAAAAAAATGAGAAAGTATTTATAACCTGGCTTCTACGTTTTAGAAGAATCTCTGTCTTTTTCTCTGTTTTTCCAATTAAAAAAAAGGGGGGGTGGGGTGTGCGGAACCCAAACACAAAACCCCACTGTTTTCTCTTCGGGTGTTGTGTGTGAGGAAGCACAGTGACTGAAAGAGATGTTGAAGTTCCTATGCTGCTGCTGCTGTTTTAACTGCAGTGAAGAACATGAAAGCTCATGCTCCCCCAGTGCTTTGAATGTGAGAAGTAGGACTGATGCCAGCTAGAGCTGGTCTCTGTGGCTTCTATTATGTTCATACTGCAAGGAGGAAGGAATTAAGTTTGGTTTTAGCTTCAGTTCCTCAGAAGTGCCATCTCTAACCAAGTGCAGTACAGACTTTCAGAAGTTCTCAGAGGGCACTGCTTAAGCAGGGACTGAACACAAGTATCTCTTACGAAACAAATGAGGTTTCTCTTACGCTTCGATTTGTTTACTAGCTTTTCTCTGTTAGTCATGTAAACTTAAGTATATGTTTCTGTGAAAATAATTGGACGTTTTTTTCTTGATTCCAGCAAGACTTATGCCTAAATGTTATTTCATTCGGTTAATAGCTCCTTGCTTTTATTCGTGGATTGATCTTTTTACTGAGTTTGAAATCATTTTGACATGTATGTGACAGTCTTTTACTATATCATGTTGCCAAACCGTAGTTTATTGGTACTTAATGCTTTAAATATTGAAATTTTTCCTTCTGAGGCCATAACCTAAATATGGGGAGAATTCATGTGGAGCTGCTTCAAGAAGTTTTAGTCATGCCTTACTCATTTCCTATTTCGTATTTTGCAGTTCTCTCTTTTATGATCTTTCTAAAGAATCATTTGTTGTATTTCAGGGATTTGGCGGCACACAGTCCTTACTTTTGTCCTCAGAATCAGTAACATACCTGTTTTGCTGGTTTTCTGTCTTTTCTATTGACAGCTTAGAGTTTGAATCTTGGTTTTCCATTAATCATTGCAAATTCACCTTATGATGAATGGATTGGCAAAAGATATATAGGCCGTTGGTAAAATCACTAATTAGGTAAATTATTTTTTTTAACAGGTCTTAAATTAAATGGTTGCTCAGCATTAATAGGCTTATTAGCAGAAATCCTGGGCTGATCTCTAAAGACACAATTGTGACTTCCCTTTAGGTATTTGATTCCCTCCTGCTTGCGCATAGAATGTCACTGAATGCAGGGACTTGGGGCAGGCTGCATGGTTGGAAAGGACCAAAGCCATGACCAGAAGAGTTGGGGAGAGGATGTGAATACCTGCTTTAAAGTGTAGGAGAACCTTCCTTGACAGTGTAATACTTCCATGCTTGTTTCTAGAACGCAATGGCTCTTTAGACTCGGAGTTAAAATTAAAGTGAATTAGTGTGCACAAGGTGTAAATTGTCAAGGCATAGTAGATTTTAAATTAGAAAATCTTTCTGCCTGTTTTTGGGTTCTGCAGTATGGAACGAGCGACTTTTTAGGTCTTTGATGATGTGTTATATTTTGTGTGTGATAGATAAAACAGATTATGTTTGATCACTGAGTATAAATGTTGTTACATGTTGGGAAGGAAACACTTGATTTTTACTGCAAGTAGTTCTACAATGGGCAAGCTGTTTCCAGTATAAAAATCACACAACTAGAAAATTGTCATTATTTTCTGGAAGCAGCCATAGGTTATATTTGGTGGAGAAAGGTATATATATATATCTGTCTATCTCCGTAAAGTCTTGTATTACCATATTCCTGATGAAAATAATAAATTAACTAAAGAAAATGTGAGGTGTACTCCAACATGGCTGCTCAGTTCTCCAGTTCTGACGACACTAAGTGACAAAGTCAAGTAAATCACAGTGTTGCTTTTGAAAGTGTGTTTCCAGAAGAGCAAGTGCAGCACAAATTCTACTTTGTTGTCTTGCACCTTGGAAATAAGCCTTTCTCATGCTTCATTTGCAGGACATTGAATTTGGATAATATTGCTGTTAGCAATGACAGATTTGGTTTCCCTGGTTCCTCTTTGAGTTCATGCTCAGTGTTTTAATTAAAATCTTGTGGAATGTTTGTCTCCATACTAAATTTGAGTTAGTATTTGGAGCCATGGAGCATTTCTTATCTGGGAGTTTTAACATCCTCCTGCTCAATCAATCCCTTGAGAAGACACTACTTCTAAAAAGTTTATAAACATTGAGGGAAGGGAGCCCCATTCTTTGCTCACTTAAACATTTGTTTGCTGAAATAGGTATTTAAGGAATATTTTAGCTATGTGTACAACTGTTGAGACTTTGATTTTATAATGGTATTCTCATGATGAAAGAGGTAATAAGGGAGAATATTTGGGAAGAACTAAAGTTACAGGAATGGAAACTACAGATAGAAGCATACAAAGCTTCTTTCTTGTCTATAGAGTAGCTTGCAAATTTGACAAGTTTATGAGGGATGTTTCATGATTTCAAACATTTTTCAGAGACTAAAGAAAATGTGCTGTTTCCCTATATTAAACCTATTCATTATGTTTCACCAAAAGTCTCTAAACTTTCTGTGCTTTGAAAAAGGGACTTGTAACTGGGCAAGGGGAATCACCTTAGGTGCGGGTGATTTTTGTCTTCATGATGGAAGTCTGGTTAGATATCCTGAGTTCCTTATTCCTTATTGTAGGCTCTATATCGGATTTTAATATTTAATAAATGGGTTTTCTGAGTATCCCTCAGTCCAGAGCTGTGAAACCTGAGCAGAATTTTTCTTGCAACTTCTCCTTGCTTACTGTGGTGTGCTGTGGTTATCAGGTGTTAAAACTGAGAGCAGGATGATGTTGCTATTTGATGTCAAAGCAACGTAGAAAAGGGGAGGCATGGTTACGCCATGTTTTCCTAATACTTTTCTATTTTCTTTTGAAATAGTTGAAAACAACTGAGAAAGTGTTCATCCTCTTCATCATCTAACAGGTGTTCCAGAGATAAATGGCTTATTACTGCTATCGGCCTGTGAGTTTCTTCAAGGCCAAGCCATTCAGCTTGCCTAGCTTCCCAACATGATCCCTAACTGCTAGCTGGGTCAGTGCACTGGCTAGTTTGAGCTATGCGTTGCTGACTGTAATGTATATGCTGACCGAGCAGCTAACAGAATGAATATACCCACATTTTCATGAGGACTGTAGGAAATAAATGTCATTGATAATGTGGCCATATCTTGCTGAAATTCAACATGTCCAGAAGTTATTTGGTGAGGGAATAGGATTGAACAGAAACAAATAGGAGCACGATCACATGAGACTTGGTTCCTTGTTCTCAAATACGATACGGAAATAAAATTCAAGTTACGCACGTAACTAACATGGAAAGTTTTAGCCTTAATGCAGAGAGGTTATCCAGGGTAGTGCATCTAAAAGTGGACTCCATGATGGAAAATATTTAGTTTTTAAAAATACTTAGTCTTTCATAGTTAGTGAAGTGTAAGAAATGTATCGGACATCACACCTTGTATTTTGAGGCATAAAAGAGTTGCTGAAAGATGGAAATAGCAAGAAGCTACCGCTTTTTAGAAGACTTGAAAGATGAGCGTCAAATTGTGAACTCAAATTTGTTTTGCTTTGACTGTAATCTTGGCTGCTACTAATAGTATTTTTGTAATCTTTGTTTTGGAATAGGCAGAAGGGAAAAACATACTTTTTTTTTTTTCTCCCCTCCCCCTCCCACCAATGGCCTCTGTTTGCACAAGTTTATAGGAAGTATGAGGAGGCAGAGCTAAGACTAGGAAATGGCTACAGATACCCTATCTGCTTTTGGCAAATTAATGCGTTTTGTCTGATACCACTCCTTAGATCAAAGGGGATTTTCAGCTTTGAAAGAGACTTACCCCAGGCAAGACTGGGAATGAGGATGTATTCACGAGACTAAAACTGGTAGGTGATCTTTCAGGCTGAGAACTGATGGGGTGTTGTAGTGGCAGGCACACAAATGGTTTGCAGTGAGCATTCTGTGAGCCTGAAGCCTTCCTGAATCGCAGAGGGCCTACCTCAAACACATAAGACAGGTTAAATTTTATAAGAAAGTATGCATAGAATGTAAAACCTACTTTCACATGGCAGTCTGGTTTACTAAATGCCATGTGTCCCTTTGTATGCTGCTTCTCTCTTCCTACCTTGGAAAGTACTTTTTATTCAAAAATTATTTTAATGTCTTACCAGAACAAAACTTAAATAAATATGTCAAGAAATCTGCTTACCAAATGGTTTTATATGCACAACTGAATACACTTCTGTGTTTAGGAACTGGAATAGGCACAGTGAACTAAGCACAGTTACCAGGTTTAGTTCTAATCTACTGTTTCCTATAATTTTTTTGGTATTTTTTCCTTACTAGTTAAAATATATTAAAGGTTGTTCTTTGGGTTAAGTCTTTCAGAGACTGTGCAAAAAACTGATGAGCTCATTCTGTAGAGAATATATTAAGTTTCTTTAATGTGTGTAACTATCTTGAAATACATATCAAAATGCTTTTTAATTTTTTTTAACCTAATATTCCATAATTCTTTCCTTGCATAATTATGGATTTTTTTAATAAATTCTATGTTACATATGTGAGGAAATGGTTCCCTAATTATACTAATGTTTGCATATTTAACAAGCTGCTTGCCAATTTTAACTGACAAATTCCAAGTCACTTTTGCACGAGGGGAAAAAATCCATAAAAAATGGTAACTTCTGTTAGTTTTTCCTTTCATACTTCTTACAGGTGTTGAAACTATTTCTTTCTAATTTGCAAGTAAATTTATGTATTTTTTTTCTGATAGGCAGTGCTGTGTAGAATAGGAGGGCTGGCTTCCTCCACCCATGCTCTGGGGCTCTTTTGGGGGCTGCCCTCGAGCTCTGCCAACATATCTCAGTCCTGAGTTGTAAGATCCCCTGCTGCTGCCACCACAGTTCTAGGCAGCTCTTCAGGAGTGACTGCCAATAGCACCAATTTCTTCCAACTGGTGCGGTAGTTTTCTGGTGTGCGCAAATGGAGGCTGAGGAAAGACCACCAAAACTTATTTCCACTTGTGACCTAAGGCAAGGTTTGAACTTCAGTTTCCGTTGAAAAATGACAAGTGTGCTGTTGGCCTTCTGTGCTGTTCAGCTGCGTGGATTTAATGCTTTACATTGCTACTGAGTAAAATGTTGTTGTCTAAAGGTAATCTTGAAAACACTTAGTCATTTTAAGATCCTGAAATGAAAGGGTCATAATAAAAACATGAAGGAGAATAGCTAAGGTGGCACTTATAAAGTGAAACCAAAAGTATATGTATGTGTATTTATACATATTTATTATTCCAATTTCTAAGTGGCCTTGTGTGTTTTCCTCACAGCATCTATATGTATTTTACGCATAACTGCTTGTATTAAAATGCCTGTATACAGCATTCTCTCACTTCCATTTAAAAATTGTGAATCACGAAAAAAAATACTATGAGCACATCTAAGGAAGATAATTAAAGTATAATTAAGTTTAAATGCCTTGGTGAAGGAATATAAAAATATTTAAATTCAACAGGCTAGTACATTTGCAGTTTTCTTTTATTAGGTGTGAAATCTAAGAATCCCCTGCCAACTCTTGAGGGCTCAATCCAGAATGTTGAATTGAAGTACTGCGGCACATCATTGGTCAAATGTGCCTCGGGGACCGTGGGATCAATAAAAATTTGTGCCAAAGCCCCAGGTATGTGCAGCTGGACCATGTAAAACTTTATTGCCTGTATAGGAGAATTGGCCTTGCCTTTTACAAGGAGAGTTACTGAAACAAGAATTTACTCATTGTTCCTATGAATCAGAGAGGGTTTTTTGTATTCTGTTTTGGGGGTTTTTATTATTATTGTTAAGTGTGCCAGGATGATCCAGTCTGGCTCCAGTATAGTCAATTTTTACACTGAATGAAAAATAAAGATGTTGGGGTTTTGAGCCGAGACAAATATTAATCTAAAAGCACTGAGAAACTGAAATAACACTGCATTTTCATATTACACAGAATATTTGCATTTTGTTTTACTTGTAGCATAATTTTGATGTATTTTATTTATTGTTTAATGTCTTATTTTCCATTAATGCTGCAAGCATGTATTTTGCTTGTGAAGTTTTGGAGGGCTCTGCGATAAATAGTTTTTAAATTTCTTTAATAGAATTTTTCTTGAAGAGCATGCAGGAACTTTTCCAGTCAATGTCTGTGATCTCTTCATATGTAAAGCCAGCTGATGTCAAGAACATTAAAAATGTAGTATATTTAAATCTAAACTAAGTTCACAGTGATTTTAGAAGATATTATTTTATAAAGATGGGATAGAAATTACTATTTTAAAGAGAATGGATTACTTTATTTGAAATCCTCCTGTATGTAAAGACATTTACAAGATAACATTAAGGAAGTTGTTTAATAGTTTATATGAGATTGCTCTTTCTATTTCCTCTTTTAATTCTGTACTTACAATGTTAATAGCTGTTCTCTTTGGAGCAGTCAATGTTTATACGTTGAAAATTTATCTTGTTACAGTAAAAGCTGTAAGGAGTCTAATCTGTATTTTAGGTGATGGTGGAAAAGAAAAGCTGATTCCTTTAATTCAAGGCCCTTCAGACACCAGAGACTTACACAGCAGTAAATGGCTCAATGAGAGTAGAAAGCCAGAATCTCTCTTAGCTCCAGATTTGGTAGCCTTTACAATCCAAATTCCACAGTATATGGACTACTGCCATAATTCTGGTAAGTGCAAAACTCTTGTTAAGCTGGTATCACATTACATTTTTCCTATCCAATGTAATTTTCAAAAGAGGGGCTTGATATAAAATGTGCCAAATGCCAAAGTATCTTTTTCACATACTGCACACATTATAACTGTACTTTAGCTCACTGTGAGACACAAAAACTAAAAGCAGCATTTTGCTGTGCGTCTTCTTCAATAAGGAATGCTTCACTGACTTTGGTTACCTTTTAAATTATTTACACAGAACCTTTTGTAAACTTACTTTTTGGGGCAGGATCCATGTTGAAAATATTAGTTTTATTCTTTCTTCCCTTTATCTGTTCAGTTGGGCTTCTTATGCAGAAGTTGAGATACTGAATTCAAAATGGTTCATATAAATTTGCAGCATAATTTATAATAAAGAATTTGTTTATCATAATTTTTTTAATAATAAAAAGGTAATTTTTAAAATGCTACAGAGCACACATTTAACGTTATCAAACTTGGCATTGTGGTGGATTTAAATGAGAAACAAGTTAATATTTTCAGAGAGTGGCTTGGATAAATTTAAGGGTGTTGTTGACTTTGTGAGCAGAGCATAAATACTCTTACTTGACATTCTTGCAGTTTCTGTGGGCTTTAAACAAAACATTGATCTGTTTCAGGCAACACTGACAATTTTGAAATGTATCTAGTTTAAAATAACTATAATATAGTTTGTGAAATACACATGGATCTAGGTTTTGCTGTCAGTATGCTGCATCTTAAAAAACATACTTTCGTGTTTTAAAAGGTTTATCGTGTTGCCATGCTGAGTGGAGACAAATAGGGGAAAAAAACCAACCCCAAAAAGCATTTAGGTTAAGGAAAGCAAAAGAATTAGCTCACCTCAATATTATGAAACACAAAAATAAAATCAGAAGTGTGGCTTTTTTTCTCTAATTTTTTTATATGTAGTGGTTGTTGAATGTCCCTAGTCTGAAAAGTAACAGTGAATTTATTACCATCTTTGTAATTTTTATATGCATATGTAAGCAAGCTTTAATTCTTATGCAAAGTAAGTATTTGTGAGCACTGTGCACTCCAGCAGTTGTTAGGTTATTTTTTCAGTAACTGTACTTGTATGTTTCTTGTAGACCATCATGTTGGAAAAGTTTATGGCAGGGTTTTTGAACAATTATCTTAAGTTCCTGCCCCTAAAACATTGCTGAAAGGCAATTCATGTTTCAATAGTCTCTGAATTATCAAATCTGTTTTTTAAAAAAAGTGAAAATCTGTTGCACCTGTTGTCTCACTTATGTAGCTTTTAAATGTTCATAATAATATTTATTACTATTATTGCATTTTCTGCCATTTTTGAAGATCTTTTCCATTTAATTTTCTGAGTTTTGTCTTAGAATATTAATTACATTTTAAAGGAGCTGTGAATACTTACCTATACTATAGAATTATTGTTTTGTTACAGGTCACAGAGATCACATACATTTTAGCTCATCAGTATTATGGACAGTCCAATTAGATAGTAGAGGGTACTTGATAGGTTGTGACAGGAGATGCCTATGAGAACTAAGGCACCAACAAATGAAGTGCTGGCCAGACTCATATGCAGGGACTTTGAGAGGCAGAAAATTGGTTTGTAATAGACAAGTGTCTATGGTACCTGTTTTGTAGATGAATGGAGATACATTTAAAATGCTAAGATTTTAGAACTGAAAATTTACTGGACACTTCACCCACCCCTCAAGTGCCTCAGGAAAGT
Source organism: Burhinus oedicnemus (assembly GCA_008921705.1). Lineage (NCBI taxonomy): Eukaryota > Metazoa > Chordata > Aves > Charadriiformes > Burhinidae > Burhinus > Burhinus oedicnemus. Next base: position 619,422 of record VFFE01009182.1, on the reverse strand, counting down.
TGTATTGGTTCTGTGTACCCAGTGGTAGTCGCTAACCTGCATGCTCAGACTCTAGCTCTGCTTCTCTAGGTCTGTAAGGTGGCACCTGTGATTGATGACAAATGAGAGGGAAAAGCTGACTGATGTGTTAAAGCTTTGGTCCCGCTAAACATGAAAAATTGTGTACTGCAAATGACTTTTTTTTTTTTTTAAATAAATTGAACTAGGAAACATTAATGTTTAAATTATCTCAGGTTCTATACGAAGGATGAGGGAGTTAGTTAAAGCCTTTGCTTTCAAATCCCTGCTGAACTAAGTGAGGCAATATAATACAGGAGATATGGCTATCCTTTTCATTATGGCTGTGAAAACTACATGGAGAGAAAACATAAAGTGATCCGAGAGCATAAAAATGCTTTTGCTGTCATTTGCAGTCACTTCTGGGAATAAAGAAAGCTATACTGGATAATTTGACAGCAAATTCAACTCATGCCTCAGGGGAATAAAAGGGTCGTTTAAAGCTGTACTACTGGAGATGATTGTGCAGTACTGAAGTTGTGCTATTTGAGCAATTTATCCTAGTAATGTTAGATACGATGTTCTGGAATAGGAATTTGGACTACAGAGAAGAGTGAAGAGAGTAGTGCATCCTGCTTGTAGAAAGAACGAAGCAAGCTATCCAAGAGACATGAGAAAACTCATCTAGAATTGTTTGGTGTTATCAGATTGCTGGAGATAAGGCCAGAGTTGGCCAAGTCTTCTAACTCTACAAAGTGCATGTACAAATAACTGTATAGCTGATGCTCTCAAAATACACTCATGACTTCTCAAAAGAGCTAAAGGGGACAACAGTTCCAGATTGGTGGGATTGGATAAGTTGTGACCCAGCACTCAGGTAAACTCAGTTTGCTTCTGCCATATACAAGGATTTAGAAAACTTTGCAAACTCAGTGTCAGTGGAGCTGCTGGTCACACTGTGCAGCGGGGCAGGGGGTGCATTGGAGCTGTACAAAGCTAAAGAGCTGCAAGTTAGCCCGCTCCATTAAGAACAGAATAATGTAATATCTTTTTGTGTGTAAAACCAAGAGAAGCAGTTGCAGGGGAATTTCTGGGTACTCTGGAAGAATTTTGGAATACAACACAATGTCCATGCAAGTGTCTTTTAAATTTTTTTTTAATCTAAAAATTAGTGAAGGAAGACTAACTAATTAATTTATTATGCTTCTGTGACATTGAATGGAAAACAACTTGTTCTAAAATCAAAGCAGTTTTTATATATAAAATGCCAAGGAAGAGGTTGTGCAAATTGCATGAAGTTCTTGAATAAATCAGGGTATATTTGGCTGGAGAACAAGTAGGAGACCTTTCCTCCTCCTCTCCCGCTTGAGTCAGCAACTGTCTACTGCCTGTACCACTTGAATCATATGGTCCAGGGTGACGAGGATGGTTGTGCAGCTTGCTTTTACTGCTTGTCTGTAGGTGCCCCTGCAAAGATTGAGTGTGTATTTACAATTTGAGTGATAAAGCATTTTACACTAGTATTTTATTTCTTGCTATTTCACTTGTTGCTGCTGAGAGGAAGAGGAAAAAAAATATGATTCTAGTAGTACCATACTGCACTGAGTATAACCAACACAGGAAAAAAACCTATAAAATGTAATTCCACAAAGGGCAGCATCAAAGTGTGTGATATATAGCACATACAGGCAAAGTATGATGTATAACAAGTGCATATACTGGTGGTTACTTAGGAAGAGTATTTTACTGATTGGTGCATGAAGTGTCATTAGCACCGTGGAAAACTGATCCACCTATGGCAGAGGAAATACTTAGCGGCACAGAATATAAATATGATTTTGATTGGTCCTTAAATACAAGTCTGCATGCTGGTGCTTTTAATTTTGGATACTTTTGTTGTATGAAAAACTGTCCCAGGTATCTCAGTGCATAGTTGAAAAAATCAGTGGATGTGCTCCCCAGTGTTTCTCTAAACTGTAGTGTATAAAATAAATACAGGAGAGGAGATTATTCCATTACCCCAAGGCTTGGGAAGGTCGTCTTACTGCTTCTCTGAAATAACCCTGGCTTTATTAACCCTCGGCACAAGCTGCAGACCTTGTTTGTTTCACCTGGCCTTTGAGAGAAATAGGGAGATTTCAGAATGAATGCTGGTGTTAGTATTTAATTATGAGCAGCTGTTGAATAGATGAGGTGAGCTGATTAAGCTCTATTTGGTTTGCCATATTGAATAATTGGGAGTGCCTGCACAGATGGTGTATGGAGAGCTTTATTACATATAAATCAAGAGGAACTGAAACAAAAAATACAATTAATAAAGTTTTCTTTGAGATTAGCTTAAATATTCAGTAATGCAGCAGTGAAATAAGGGAGTAAACAAAAGTACCTGTATTAATATCATGCTGATATATGGTAAATTGATACACCCAGTGGAGCAAAGTAAGAGAAGGCTTCTCTAGTTTGTGAAAGCAGGAAGGCTGAAGAGCAAATATTCAACCTTGTAAAAGTTGGTAATTTCTCCTTTAAGTGTTATTTTCCTTAAACTTCCAAGTTTTTTTTATTTTTTTTTTCCCACTGTCAATGTTTTTTAAGTTTAGATAAGATCACTCCATTCTCTCCCCTTTCCCCCAATGAAGGAGAAATAATTTGTGAAGTGAAAATATTTTAAGACTTCAGAAATCCTGTCTTCAAATATGAAAAAAGTGCTGTAAATGTAGTATCAGCAGGAACATCTTCCCCCTCCCCCATCATAAAACAGCTGATTTTATCTGTTAGAACTTATTTGAAAGGAATTGAGAGATTTTTGCATATGTTTGGTTTTATGCATATGCATCTATATATGCCCCCAACTCCCTCTTTTTTGCAGTTAAAAAAGCCTGTCACTGACATATTTTTTTATTTAATTTTGGCTACTTAGCCTGGGGATACTGCAAAGTCTGGATTTTAAAGCTGGAACAATGATATTTTTTAAGTTCTCAATTCTAATTTAAGTGAGTACTTGTGCTAGTAAACAAATAAAAAAAACTTTTAAAAAGAGAATTCATATACTAATTTGAAGTATTTTGGAAAGATTTGACACAATGAATGAGTAAAATTGCTTAATATATTGAAGTAATTAAAGACAATTCACATTTGTGGTTTGGGCATAAATGTGTAAAAATTATACCCATCTATCTTATTACATTTCCTTTTCTCTCCCTGAGGATTTCACTATGTACTTTATCTGTAATTGTTGCCAGTTTTCTATCAAGTTCCCACTGGGCTTCTGGTGCAAAAAATCTTATCCTCTCGATGACAGAGCTTGCCTGAATGATTTCATGCTCTTAGCATTTTTGTTCACGGGAATTAAGGGCAGAATGTAACTGCAGCTGAACATAGCATCTATTTTTGTAATTTTGAAGTTTAGACTCTGTTATTGGAACTAAATGAAGAGATGCAGGTGTTCTCCAGTTCAAGTCCTTGGGGATTTTTTGATGGTAGATGCTTGAAAAGAAAATGCATGTGTTTCCAGAGTCAAACAGCAGCTGTGGACAAGGATTTATGTTTTTCTCAGAACTTTGGGATTTCAAAATGTTACATTTAATCACATGCACAGAAAGGAGAGCAAATGTTAAAGATGTTACATATAAAACTAGGAGACTGATCTTTTTACCATACCAACTAGTTGTGGGAATAGAGGAACAAAGTGATCTTTAATCTTAATATGAACAATTTCAAAAGGATTATGATAGTTGCCAGGACTCTGGTCTTTTGAGAACTCTGTTCTTGCAGCGCACTACATTTATATCCTCTTAATTGCTTTTAAAATCTGGCTTATTCTCATATTTTGCCTTGGAAAAATAGGAATGCTAATAGTATAAGTTACTGAAAACACAGTATTAATGTAGTATTATGTTGGAGTAGGGTGAATTTAAATTCACATAAGTATATGTTTTTAGAAGAATTTTTCTAGTAATGTCCTGAAGTTTTCAAAATTGGGTTAAAAATAGCAGTTCAACTGCCTGAACTGCAAGGCTACATTTAAAATTTTTCCGAGTTACAAAACTAGTGGACAAGAGTGTTTTGTGGTAATGCAATTTCTCCCTGCCTTTTTCCTCTCTCCTTGAAATTAGTTGCTTGTAGTATGCAAAATGTCTGACATCTTCTAATTTCAAGGTAAAGTGGGGGCAGCAGACTGGTACTACTGAGCCATTCAGGACGGGAGGACAGTGTGGGGAAGAGCAAATTGGTAACAGTGGTAAATGCAAGTTAGTTAATACCTATCTGAGAAGGTAAAAGCGTCTTTTTAAATGCATTTAATTTTGTACATTTTGCCAGCTCGTGTGTGCTCTATCCTCCCCCATTACTCTCACAGCTCAATACGTTGTGCGCTATAGCCAGGTTAAGTGTCAAATATTTTTCCAGACCTGAATCACCTCTGTATCTACTGTCGTACCAAATTCCAGCGCTTATTACTTGTTCCAAGAGGGAAGTATATTTGTCCTCAGGCACAGTCTTTTACTCTACTGGCTCCAATTATAAACTCCATGTCCATGGGAGTAGCATCAGATAGGGACATACTATACAACACTAACTAGATTAACGTTATTTACAGTGGGTTGCATAACTCTGGCAACTGGCAGTAAGCTCTGGTTATAGAAAGGTAATTGTGCAATGCAGGAATAAGGCAGCTTGTTCAACTTGCCATCAAGTAATTCTGCAAATCCTCTTGGAGAAAGCGGTGTTTTCATCTCTCTGCATACGTTGCATTCAGTTTCTCTCAATATGTCACAAATCTTTCATCAATACATGTAGCCTAGAATAGCAAAATTGTGACTAAATAGGATTCTGAGTTTTGTAAAGTGGTGGTTTTTTTTTTAACCTTTTAACTCATTAAATGTGTAAAAGTTGGGAAATGGCAGATATGAGATTATTTCTGCTACCTTTATTTTGTGTGTTTGCATGTGTGTTCTGTAGGATTTCTGTTCACTTACAATCTGACGATATCAAAGTATTTATGGCCACCAAAGTCGTATTTAACACTTCTGGTATGAAAAAAAATCTAAATGTGGGTTCAAACGATAATTTCTATTTCCACAGCAGTATAGGATAATGTGTCTGTGCTTCATGTATTTATGAAAATGCATTCATGTTTTCCACTTGTGGCATCTGGAAAAGCATTATTCAGCAAGGTGACTAGATACTTACTGATGGTGTAGAGAGTTTTGGAAATGTGACAGGCATATGCTCTCAGCAATTGCTGACACATAGCTTTGGACATAGAAATCTGTTTTTAATTGAGAAAATATATGTTGGCCAACATATTGGGATAGCTCCTACTCATTTTGAAAAAATGCCATGGGATCTTTAACTTCCATTTGGACGCTTCCCAGACATGGGCATAAGGGACTGTAACTGTTTACTTTCAAATGGTGTTTAAACTGTTTCTAGGTTTTATAATTGAATTATATTGCTCTCCCTACCACTTTGGTGATATAAAAGATTCATATAAAATGGCTATTTTTTTTGTAATGAAATGCTAAATAGATATCACTGAAAATCAGATTTTTGGTGGTAAAATATAAATGAATTTTGAGCAGGTCAATTTTTGTTTTTCAAATTCTAGTAACAAGTGTTTAAATAACATCTTACTGAACAGAAATACAGCACATTTAAAGAAAAACAGCATTAAATGAAGTATTTCCATTATTTTTAATACAGAAATTATGATCTAAATACATATTTGTTTCTAAATCTAGATTTTTTTTTCTCGATTATTTTCATTGTTCAACTCTGTAGTAGGTTAAAAAGAAACTATGGGTCACGTCCAAGATTCTGATGTTCTGGTTATATACATACAAATTGTACTAACAGTCTCATTTATATGGTTTAGGATGCAGTCTTAAATACGCAGAGTGAGTATTCAACCATGTTGTCCCCTTCCACCCAAACCATCCTGAAGTTCCCACAGAAGTTCCTTTCCATGATGTAACAAATAGCCATTTGTGGTCACAAAATAAAGTTGTACCCTTACCAAGTGACTGAATGTTTAGTTTTATGTAGAAAGCAACAGTTCACAGCCAGGATTAGACAAAGCAAATTAGACTTTTAGCAGTATGTTGATTTTTTTTTTTTTTTTTTTTAATTCAACTCGATGACCCCACTGATGAGCCCCAAGCTAGGACATACTCCTGTAGTTGACCAATCTGAAAATGACTTCGGACGGATTGTCTTTAGGGTGTCAAACTTTGGAAACATTTAAATTAGTTTAATTTTCTTCATGTGCTGTGAAGCTTCTGAAAATAAATTTCTATTTGTATCAAAATCTTCAAACTGTATAGAAATTAGTACTGCAGGAACAGTTAGTCACTTTTAACCTTTAGACCATTTAATCACTTCTGTGCGGTATGAGCTGATTTCATTTTCCTTTTACCTGTGCACTGAAATAGAACTAATATGTGCAAGACACTTGTATATGTACTTGTTGTGTAAAGCAGCAGAAATACTTAAAATTGATACAAGGAAAACAGTGCACTGTGTAACTTTTCAGTTCTATTTAATAGCTAAAATTACCTTACTTACATAATGTGAGCATTTAAGATTGAGTATCTCTATATTACAGCAACTTCCAACATAAATACTATTTATTTGAGGTATCCTGACATTCTCAGTATTATGTGGAGTAATAAATCTATTTGAGAAATGCAGTGGTAGGATTATAGTGGATATGTAGTTTAATTAAATAGCTAGATATTTTTAATTCTTAATTTTAATCTGATTTACACTCTTCAGTAGAGGAAAAGGCATTGTGAAAAGGAAAAACCAATTTGTTTTTCTGAAGTCGTGTCTGAAAAAGAAGATTCTAGGTGTTGTCCTAATCTTGCAGCTGGTTCAGTTAAGACAGAAATATTTGCTGGAGCAAAGTAATTTGCTGACCTGAGTCCTGAGTTCCCATTCAAACACTCTTCCGCTGCTGATTGTTGATACTGAGGTCCATTTGCAGCACAGCAAATTAATGCAAAGTCTGGTTTTCCTAAGTGTTTTCCTAATTTCTGATTATTTTCAAGATGAAGTAGGTGGATCTGAAAAAAAGTAATATTGTGATTTTCCCCAAGAGATTTAGAAAATTGATTGTTTATGTCTGTAAGCAGAATATGAGGTTGTCGTATCTGAACTTAATGAGAATGTTGCATGGTTATGCACGGAGGAATGGGTGCCCTGACAATGAGAACTGAAGGGATGGGGAGTCCTGAACAAACATGTCAGCTCTTACAATTGGCACAGTAAGAGTCTGCCTGCATCTGCCAACTCTTCCACTTTTAGAACATGTGCATCATCTGTCACTGTACAGCTTCTTGGGCCATTTGCCTGGGATCAATGCCAAGTTGGAGATGTAGCTTTGACTATGCTGCCTCATATCCAGAAATCTTGGAAAAGTAGCCCGCTGCCTGTGGGAAGGTGGACGTGAAAGGAGTCAGACTGATTAGAGTTTGAGTCACATCTTTTTAAATTTCAATCTTGATAACTAATGGTCATGCCAGAGGAACAAAAGACCATATTCTAATAATATGATACAAACCATAAATGAAAATAAACTATAATCTGAAAATTGTTAGATATCAGATTACTAATCTGAATAAATCAGAGGCTGAGTGCGTCTTCCCATCTCCCCTTTGCCCTTGAAAGTGCCTATGCTTGTTTTGTTTCTGGAATAAAACTACTTAAACCACACAGAAACATTGCTTAAATACATCATAAAGTATAATATTAGAATGGGCTACTGTAGGGATTCTACCCCCTCCCCGCGCTCCCCGGAATGGAGAAAATAATGGAAATTTTGTAAGTAGAAACAATTCTGACTGGAAGAATAAGATATGATTGAATCTAATGAAGCATTAAATACAGTGTTTGGCTCAACATTAGTGAGCAGGGTTATGGAGCGCATGTGATGGATCATCACCTCTGGATAGTATTCTTCTCTTCTGTTCTGTGTTTGTCCATGGCATAGAGGGTAATCAGTAGGATGTAATTAATCATCTTTTACATAAACTGGACATCTTTTGCTCACTAGGCTTTGACTAAACTATATAACTATATATATAGTGTATTTTTTATATTAGTGTAACTGTGTTCATGTTTGGTTATCTATTCAGTGGAAATAAATTAATGAAAGGAGAATATGAATTATCTTCTCCCTCTGATTTTGAGCTCTGTTATAATGTCCCTGCTGTGATAAGAGAAAGAGGGATTCAGTATTGAGCGAATCTTCTCCCTAGGTTGTTACCTGAAAATTCATACAAGAAGATGAAAGATGTTCAATATGTCTTTGTAGTATTTGAAAGATATTTTAGCCCAAGCCCTGGATTAATATTTTTCAGATATTAAAATTATTGCAAAATAGTTGATTTGTACATGTTTGATAATACATTCATTATTAAAGGATAAGCTTAAAATTAATCTATTAAAATTGTGTTTTTAAACCAACTTTTGGAACACTTGATGGATACAAAGTAGTCTTCAGTGTAACAAAATTTTCTGAAAACACAGGGGTGTATTTTAAAGTGTACATGTCAGTCCTTTAAGCAGTTGCACGTCTAAACTGATGAAATAAAACTTTAATGCAGATTGCAATCAGTTGATGAAATTGTTTTTAATTAAAATACAGGATATATTAAGGTATACTTGACTGTAGTTTGGAGATTTGAAAACAGGTGTAATAAAAATGTAGCAATAGTCTTCATCATACTGATTATATTTAGTGTAAAGACTTTTATAATAATTTGAAGCTAGTAATACTTTTTTTATTTCTTCACTGGTAACATAACACAGAATAAGTATAAGCCTGTGAAAGGGATGACTTAACACAACTGTTGATGCACTTCGAATGAAACATCTTTATCAAGTTAATACAAGAAGTAGTCATGCCCTACTTGAATTACTCATTTATAATGGCTGAGCAGCAGCCTGGACGTGGACTTTGAAATCCTGGGAAAATAAGATGCATGCATGCATTCAAATGTCTAAAGTCTTTGCTTAGACCAGCTGTAAAATGTTGAAGTGAGATGTCAGCTACTAGCTGTTGTCTACATTTTTAGTCTGAAGGGAGATGTGATCATTTAATTGCTAACCGAAGTTAGTATTATTTTAATCATTGCATCCTCAGTTCAAGACTTTCTATTTTCAAGAGCCCTCTGAACATTTAGGACCTAAGAATCAGAATATTTGTCTGCTTTTTGCACACTTTTAATGCACAGATTATTCCAATTTTATTTTAAGACCTTATTTGCTTTGTTATAATATATGGACTTTTCGCTAACTTTTATTGTGCTTGTGATGAGGGAGTAGTAATCCTATAGATTTGTAAAATATCAAAGTAAAGCACATGTATGGGTAGCAATTTCAAAAATGCTACCTGCATGCTCATGGAAGACATGAGAGTATAATAGCCGGTAAAAGCCATGTATTAAAAGGATGTCTGTCTCTTTGCACTGTTGGGATGTTGCAGCTTGCACAGTCTTTTGCAGATGACTCCATTGCCAGGTTCCTTGTCTTCACAGCTTGACACCATGTTTCCTTTGAAAAGATAGACATGTAGGAAATTAACTATTCAACTTTAATTTTTCTTCAAATGCTTGCACAATACCAAAGAGTGTGCATCCCAGTACACTTGAATCAGAGATTTTTGATAAGAAGTGCCAGATGTTGTGTATCAAGTGTCCTCATGCTTCCCAAGTCAACAGTACAGAAGTAACTACTCTTCTTTCACTGCAGGAATTGTACAGGCTGCCATGACACAAGGTGAGTGAGAACAGGAACTCCTACTTTTGCTTGTTGGAATATCTGTAAGGGGAGATGAACTTTGTCTTTGTGTGGCACTTTGGAGGGAGACAACAATGGCCGTGTTGTTTCTCTCCAGGGATACTCATAATCATCTCACAGCAGTTGGTGAGACTGCAGGGGTGCTTACTTAAATACTGTTCAGGAATTGGTCAAGTAGTTTTTTCCTTCTTGTTTCTGTTACAAGTAAAATTAAGATTCCTTGTACTTTACTTCAGTCTGTTTCCTGGAACAGGGCATCTCTAACACACACCATACAAACTTGGTTTTTGCTCTGGAAAATCACTATCTCAAAATCATGATGGAAGGAGCAGGTGTTTTCTACACAATGGCAGCAAATTAAGCCACAAACTTTAAGATCATGCATACCTTCCTGTTAATGGGAAAACTGAGAGGCAAGAATAATCCAACTTAAAGGTAGAAGTATGATGGTAAAAATCTTCACTAATACTTGTCCAAGGCAACAGTACTAGAGGTATTGGAGATATAGCCAGGGAGGACAGTATTTATCTTACACTGTTGGGCAAAATGGAACATTTTGGAAAGGTTTGCATTGCTCTTCTCCACTGAGTTACTGTAATGGGCTGCTCCAAGAAGATGATGGAGGGATCTTTGCAAGAAGGATGCACTAACTCTTGTAGCCTCGAGTGTGGCTTGGCTCTGTTTGGCTTTAGCTGCAACAGTTTGTCACTTCTCAAATGGCAGCAGCTCAGCTAGCTCCAGTAAATGGTTTCTGTAGATTGAGGTGTGAATATACTCGAGCAAGTGACTCCAGAACATTTGTTTTTAAGAGCATAGAAATTAGTAATTAAGAAGCATACTTGTAGAAAAGTAGCATGAGTAATGCTAATGGAACAAGATGCTTTTCATTCATTTTCTGCAAGGTCCCATAGTGAAACTTGCAAGTGAATGCTGTTATATTGGGAGCTACTATAACTCAGGATCAGTTACAGCAGCATTTTGGTCCTGGCTGTGAGGAAATAAAGCAACACCTGAGTTCCTGCCATGCTTTCTGACATGAGGCAAGCCAAGTTCTGCCCCTTCTGTCTAATACAGATACCTCTGTGTGTTCCTTTTTCTTAATGCTCTTTCTAGGGGAGGTTATTGGCTCATGCATAGCAGCTAGCATGTAAGACTGCAGTTTGTGTGCTCCTGAGTCTTTGACCTAGCCTTTGTGGACAGTTGTTTTGGGGTTCACACCTCACAGGGCTATGATTCCCAGCAGCATTGGAACATAGAAGCCTTCCTGCTGCTGCTGATTCAGAGAAGTAGAACCAGTGTAGCAAATTTAAAAATTTCTTTTAACTACTAAAAATGTGAAGCTAACCCAGCTTGCAGTCCTACTCCTTTTCTTTTTCCAGAGAATTTTGTTCGTTTTCTTAGAGATAAAACCCTACCATTTATTTCTTAAACTGTAATGCCAAAATAAGTGTATGGAGTAGCCAGAGTTGATTTCTTAATTACAGTTGAAAAAAGTGGGAATATCTGATTACTTCTTACCAGACAGCTGTCATAATTTTCCTAAATATTTTCATGTTTAGCTGTACCTGCATATATACATGCATGTGTGTAAGTGTCAGGAGAGAACAAGGTATCTATTCTCATTATATCTGTGAATAGGATGTTTTGAGTATTGTTGAGATTTGGGAGGAAAGCTTAGAAAAATGATGTTGTAATCCACAGTGCGTTCTTTGACCTACCCTTATAAATGTATCAGAGAGCTACAACTTGAGAGGAAATATAAATCTTTTTAGCTTGAAAGGCTCTTGTTTCCCAGAGGGTTACAAGTGGAACAGGAGGACAGTTTCTTCAATTCCTTTATCCATAACTTAATCCCTTTGGAAAATCTCCAGTTGGTTCTTCATACCCCAGGAAGAATGCCAGCCAAACACTTGGTGTTTTTTGACAAATCCTACCTAGTTTCTGTCAGTGCCAGTGGAGTGTGGTTGACATCTTTTAGGGAAATGCAGACAAACTCTCCTTATATACAGTGGGATAGAAAATAGAGTAGTCGTTGATTGAGGAGTTCTGGTATTCTCCAGTAGTTGTTCCTTTATAAGATAGGATAATAATAAAATATCTTATGACATAGTAGTTTCTTCATACCTATCTTAGGAATTTTTACATGACTCCAACTGGTCTTGGCTTGTCATGAATATATGACACCTGCAACACTTTTAAATGAAGTTTGCATGCCACGTTATCTTACACATAACAGATGTTTTAGTTTACGTAAACCTGTATCAATGCTATCAGCATAACTTTAGAGAAAATCAGTATTTTGAGCTTCATACGGCTTCTTTACTAAATTTTTACTGTGCTCTTACAAATTAAATTATCTTCCAAACAAACAGGCTGTACCTAATAAAGATATGTGTCTAGAAATTCTAGACAAAAGCTATTAAGTATGGCAACTTGAAATATGTAAAATGTGGCTAGCATCACTGGTTTTAGTGGAGTAGTTTAAGAGTAATGTACACTTGCTTAGAACAATAGATGTGTCTTGCATGTCAGTTTGCCAATGCAAATACTATCCAGACTTTTCTAAGGCTTTTTAATATGTTTCTTCTGTGAAGTGCAGTTTAATATTTAGTTACTGATAGTGTCCATTATTATTGTTATGCTTTGGATCAAAGAAAGATAAAATAGTCTGAATTACAAAGCATTCAATAGCTTGAATTTTCTGCCTAAGGAATAACAAAAAGTAGCAGACTGAAGTTCAAATTTATATGGTGAATAAGTTTGAGTAGTTTTCTGTGCCATTAGCGGAACAAATTAAACTTTTGCTGGTTGAGTGCATATACCTAAACAGTGTAGTGTGGGAGGATTATCAGCCAGTTAGTCTTATTGGTTTATTGGCAGCAGAGCAGATTTAAACCAAATTTTCCCATGGCAGAGGTACTGTATCAGCGATCCCAGAAGTTTTCCTAAGAAATTTATGAAGTGGTGTGAAAGTAAATTACTGAAGAGCCATCAAAGCAAGTATGTTATTAATTGACAATTTATTGACTTCACCCTTACTGCTAGTTAAAGGGGAAAAAAAAAAAAAGAGGATTAGGATTCAGCCTACACTTTGAAAGCTGCGTGAGGTCTTTTGTACGATATTTCGGTTAAGCTGTAATTAATTAACTTAATTAAACAAATATTAGTAAAAGAGTAAAAGCACACTTACTCTGATGGATCTATAAAAATAGTCATAAGATCAGTGTAAATAAGTAATGGAAAGTGTGAATCTGGGTCTGGTTAGGGCAGAGTGTAACATCAGTTATCTTTGATTTTCTGAGAAACTTAGTTCTTGCTCAAGCAAATCTCTCATAGACCTCACTGACTAATTGCTGAAGAACTGCTGTGTCTTTACCCTTCAGGTTAAGGTCAAAATTATATTGCTGTTTATTATGCTGGACCATTTCTTTATGCCTAGGTTTAACGTGTTTATTTCAACGAACATTGCAACTTTTGTTATTTATTGTTTTACCTATATTAAAAGAATGGGCTAGTGGTTACAGTAGAAAGAAGCTGTCTTGTGTTAATTCCTTTTTCCTCCATTAACTTACTGGTCCTGGCCAATTATTTAACTTCTCTGTGTTATCAGTTCATCTGTAAAAATGTGTGTTACCATCCATGCAAAATGCTATGGGAATTACCATAAGAATATCTTCAGACTCCTGCTTGGAAGGCATTACATGACGCCTGGAATTTTATAGTGATAGTAGTTACATATTAAGTATTAGTGAGCATGCCGTAGATTTTTTTTTTTTAAGCACTTAATATGTGAGATAGGAATTTAATTCCTGCTAATATTATGTGGAAGTCCCCTTAAGCACTAAAAAAGAACCCGCAAAGCTGTTTTTCCCGAATTAATCATGTATAATTTAAATTTATACGGGTTTTTTTTAATGTCAGTCTTGATTAAGACACATAGATTTAATGAGAGGAATATTTTTCCTATTACTAATAGTCCCTAAAGCCTACTGCATGTAAAACACATGAACTTTCTCCCTTTCTGCCTTTTTCTGACTCCTGTGAACTTTTCCTGTTGCTTTGAATGGCTGATAAATTGTTTGCCAGGTAGGAGGGAGAACGCTTGACTTCGACTCAGAGTTGGATTTCTTGAGAAAATATCATTCTGAGCAGTGTGTCCACAATGGGAGCTATTACAGAATAGCTTACTTCACTATCAGGTTTTTTTTTAACCAGTTTACCCATGAAAGCAGTCTCCTAGAAATCTGCTTCATCAGTAATACTGTTTTGAAAATAAACATTGTGTAAGGATCTGTCCTTTTCTATTAACAGCTCCAAACATTCTAAATAAATCTAAGTAATTTTTTTTCAGTCACCCATGATACGCTTCCCTTCTTTGATATTGTCAGTTTTACCTACTTTGTTCATGGTACTTCAACTTTGATCTCGGCTAATTGCCATTAAATTCACACCACTTACTGACTTGGCAAGCCAGAGCGAGTTAGTGCTATGCATCATAAGGAGACCAGTTACTTTATTCTGTCCCCTCTAGGCATGTGCTTGTTTGTTTAACAGCAAAATGATTTGAGCAGTTTTACATATGCTGCTAGTACATTTTCCATACGAAAATCAGTCACATAGCAGAATTCTACAACTGAAGGTTTTTAAATGTGTTTATTACTTAGGACATAGGTATATTTAAAGATATTTTTTCATGCTGTTTCAAATGCTGCGAGATTTCACACGAGGTATTTGGAGCTCATCCTTGGGTCAAAGAAGGATTTTTGTCTGTTTGGTGGTTCTTCGCGTTTCAGAATAAAGATTGCTTTTGCTTGTGCAAGCTATTAAAATGCATTTAAATGAAACAAATGCAGCTTTTCTCAAGGGTTATTTTTCCCCCTTCAAATGCCAGAGATTGTCTGATCTTGGGTGAAGAAAAGAGAGAATCTCCTAAGTCAGTTTCTGTCCTGGGGCATGCTATCCTTGCCCAGCTGACATTGTGCTAACTTCTGGGCACTGCTTAATTTACCAGCATTAATACTGGTAGGGAGTAATTAGTTTATTAAATAAGTATATTTATTAATTTTAAATATTTTAAAATCTTAAAATAATATTTTAAATATTAAACTGTTCTGATGAAGGAAGTATGTTGTAAAAAATTTCCTATATATTAGCTTAAGCTTTTTTTGTCCTAAAGAAGCAGGACTGCATTCACTGGAAAATTGGATAGTGGTTATTTTTAACCCCCCAATCCAATATTGCCCTTAAGAAACATTTGTTTACCAATAATAGTTCATTTTCCCAGAGGATGTAATGACAATGTACATTTGAGGCAAGGTGTAACATCTAATGCATTAATAATAATCTAAGAATAAACAAAAATCATGAAGTAGATTTTTTTATAATCTGTGTTGTTAAATGGACTCTTAATTTGAAACTGAGGAAAAACTTCGGATGCATTTAGCAAATTTATTACTAGATCTTCCTGAAGGCAGCTTGGGAGATGATAATAGTACTTCACGCATTTGCCAGTGTGTTTGCTGAATCTTTCAAAACTTATTTTGACCTTAGTTAATAATAAATTTTCTGCATTGTGAGAAGAATCTTTTTTTATATAATCATCTCTCTTTAGAAAAAAAGAAGGGGGAAGTACATTTGAAAAATCAGAACACATTTTTTTTGTAGAAAAATGTAGAAATGCTGCTGCTTCACCCCCCTCAAACATTCAAAATGGATTTTCTGATTTGATCAGAATTCTTTTTTTGGTTGGGTGGGGGTTTTTTGTTTGTTTTATGAGCATCTCTTCTTCGGTGAGGTTTTCTGTTTTGGTCACTTACTGTTCTTTATTTCCACTTACTGGTACCATCTAGTGTTTTTCAGTGTCTGCCTTAAGTCTGCAAAATTAATCTTACTGGAATATTCTTTGAATTTTGATCTGCCTAGACGTTTTAATGAATGTTTATATCACTGCGTGGAACAGCTGAGCTGTCTACTGCAAAGTTTCATGCATTTTGATCACTAAGACAATTTAATTATCTTTAATTTTTCATGTTCGATATATGTAATGAATAACGACGTGGAGAAGGAAAAAATGTAAGACCAGTATGAAGGGAAAAATAAAGGATGAACCTGAACTTGCACTAGGGCCCAGGAAAAGTTATTGGACAGTACTTCTCAAGAAGTACTGAAAAACTACAGTGTGGTGAACTGCATCCAGATGCAATGTTATCATTCTCCATTACTTGGTTAAATGCTAGGGTTCAGTAATTAGTGCAGTTCTGTTGTTGCTGTTGTTTTTTGGGTAGTAACATGACTTCAGAATCAGTTCTAAAAGAAATGCTTCATTGTGCCGTCGTTGTTCAAACAGTTTCACACCGTAACAGATTGCCTGTAAAGTGCACGCAGTGGAAATCAAAGCAGAGCTTAGCCAGGTGCCAGAAGCAATGTAGCAAACTATGGAAGTAGAAACCTCACCTGAACTGACTTGCTCTGTTCCTTCTTACATCCCACACTGATAAGAAAAAAATGATGCTCACCACAGTTCTGTCAGGTGGATCTGCTAGAAATTGTGGTATAAGGACATTAATAGTAGCCTCAACATTAAAGATTTCAAACTCCTTTGTGGATGATTATGTGTTCAGGATTGTTTTGAGTCCTTAGGGTCCTTCATCTCATTTTGAAAGGATGTAGTGTAGAAGTTGTTTGTTTGTTTTGGTTATGTGATACAGTTTTCTCGTAAGACTCGTGTTAATGGTCAGGAAGCAAGATTTAAATAAGAGACTGTTTCTTGTTTTAGTGAAGTTTGAGTTCTTTTTCCAGAAGAATAAAATGTGATGTGAGACAGTTAAATACAGTAAAAACCGAAATAAGCTGTCCAAGCTGAAATCACTAGACCACCCAGGTCTTGGACCACCCAAGGGACCGACAACAGGCAATTGCCTGAAAGAGGTGCCCTTTTACTAGAGGTCGAACAAGTCATATTGCAGGTCTTGGAAATATTTGGTAGTGATTTCTTAATGCAGTTGGCTGCCTGCTGGAGGTGGTCCTTATGCTAAGTTCCCACTGTATAAGCAGTGTCCCTGTGAAAATGGCCCTCCTTATTTACTTATGACCGTAACCTTACAATTTTTTTCTCTTTTTAGGGCAAAAGTAGAATTAGTAGTTTAACAATGTGTTGTTACTGAGTAGAGGTTTCAAGTTATTACAGAGTTTATGTAGTATCACATGTAAATGAGATTTTTGAATGGGGAATATTTGATCGATGCCACTTTTAGGATTTGCAATGAGAGTCAAATCAGAAGCACTCATGTAAATAATTCTTACTTGAACTGCCTTAACTGTACTTCTGTTTGCGAGAAATGGTACTATATGAAACCAGCTAATTCAACATTAGAATTGCTCTTTTCCTAAGCTTAAATGGCCTTTGGAAAATGTAGATGATCTCTTCTTTGGAAATTATTGAAAGTAGTAGTTTTTGTCCTTAAAACTACAGTGAAGTGATGTATATGAACTGTGTAAATATTTTCTTTGATTAAAAATAGACAGTGCTGGGAAACTCCCTTGAAGTGTTTCCTGTGGCAGCCATCATTTCAAGATGGTTTCCCATTCTGTTCTTTTTTAAATTTGGTAGGTAAAGTGTAAGTCATATTACTAGACCAATCCGCACCAGTATTTTTTATGGACATGCTTTTGTAGCAATAGTGATAAAGAAGGTTTGCTGAGAGGGTTATACCTTATATTACATTAACTGTTATTTGGGTTCAGAATCCCTCCATCATATCTCAGTAAAATCCTATATTTCTATAACCTTCTTATTTCAGTAGCTAGACAAAATATTTAAAAGTAAAAAACGGCACATTATGCAAAACTTCACTAAATCATATTGCTTTATTTCTTTAGCGTTCTATTCCATTATAGGTTTTATTTAACATCTAGTTTTCTGATTTTTTCTTTTCATCCTTTCTTAAAACTAAAATAAAGGTAGCATCTAATTTATCCCTTTTTGCAAGCTGGGTAGAGCACTGGCTAATTAATTAATTTTATAGATACAAATCTCTGTACTTCCGTAGTTTTTTGTTCAGTCAGTTTTATTCAATCTAAAATGAATACAAGCGTTCTTACGGCCCTGTTGAAAGATACAAAGAATTCCTGTTTCTTTGCAAAATAGGAAGATGCTTTTGAATAGAGGACTTCAATTAAAGCCCTGTAAGCACCTGAGGTGCTTCTAGAGCAGCAAGATACAGGCATGGCAGGTCAGGTAATGTGGGTGGTATTGAGGGCGTAATGATGGGATGCGGTGTAAATACCTGAATGTTGTCCCTGTGTATCATTGTGGATGTATGTATGGGTGTATACACTAATTTTGATCTGTGCATTAATAATAGTTCAATTATCAAATTAGTACTACTCGTATGTAAGTTCCACAACTACTACTTTCTTCATTTAATTATGTTAAATACTGGTGAGACAGAGCCCAGAATAACAGACCCAGCCTGTTTTTTTAATTATTATGTTATGTATGTGGAGTATAAGAATATAGATTTGGGTCATTTACATCATCAAATGAATTGCAGGTACCGATGTAATAATAATTTTAAGTCAGAACAATTCAAAAAACATCCAGTCCACGTGTCCTACAAGCTTTATGACCTTTCTGTTTTACCACCCTATAACAAACTGAGTAAAAAAGAAAAAGAAAAAAAATTCCTGAGATAAAGTAGTAGAGAGCATACTAATTATTGTTTTAATTTCTTTCAATAAACAATGTGATGATGAAATAATATCAGTGATGAAGAAAGCAGTCAGCATTTTTTGTAGGTATAGAGATAAGTTTTGTATTTTTATTACCAACCTTTCTAATTTTTCTCCAGTTCCATAATGCTAATAATTTGTTGCAAATCTGTGTAAACAGACTCCTGATGAAGAGTTTTACTGAGGGGAGTGTTCTCGGCAGGGCTTTGTTAACCTGACATTCTGTGGTTTCGCCTCATAAAACTAGCAAAGGACTCTCTGCGTGGAATGTTAATGGGGTGAAGTAATGAATGCAGGATGGGATGTAAGATTCGAGCATGCATAAAGTCCTTACTTGAGGGGTTTGGAGGAGATCCTTGCAGACAGTAGCTAAGAGATAAAAGCATTGGGAGTTTTTTTTTTTTTAAGCTAACAGTTGGATCTCTTTGCTGGAAAATGGGCTTTGAAGTTTAGTGGTGGTATGAATGTAAGAAAGTAATTAAAAATTAAGCTACACACATTTCTTTTAATTTGGTCTTGGTGAAAGAGGGGTCATCCCCTTGGTTTTAACACAATTTTAAAAATTGTTCCTATTTCAAAATATTCTCATAAATTTTGTACTTTTTAGTTGTGCAGTAATATACCGTAATGAGATTTTCTTTAAGAGGAAGGGTGCTTGTGCCATACCTTTACTTTCTTTTCAAAAGTAGTACTTTGGGAAACATTTGACTAAACTAATTTAAATTCCTGGAATTTGTAATTGCTTTTCTGGGAAAAATATATTCAAAACTTTCCTTCATAGTTCCCAAGGAACCAAGCAGTGAAATTTTTATACAGGTCCAGTGCTAATTAGTTAGGTTGTTCAGGCATGACCCGATGTTGAATTTGGTGTAAAGGGAACGACAACATGTATGGATGAGCCGTTTCTTGTTCTGTGTAAGAGTGATGTTTGTTAGTTGAGGGCCCAGATTCGGGCCGGTGAAGCAGGTGTGTGTACTTGTGTTACAGTAAAGCCCACCCATAACTGTCGATCTGAGGATTTTGATCAGATTCCCCCCTCCTTAATGACTTGGTCACTTCATGCTCTCACTACTTGGTATTCCAGGTGCTGCTCCATCAGAATGGCTAACCTGAAGGGCTTTAAGCTCTCCCTGCAACATTATTAGATACATGATAGTGAGAAGGGATGGATAATTGTGATTTGAAACAGATAATCCTTGTTTTGGAGTGGGGGGTGTCTTTTTTTTTTCCCACAAGGCAGAAGCTTTTTGTATTTCTTGCTGAAGTACAAACAGGCAGTTGCATTAGAATAAAGTTTCGTGATACGGAACGACAAGTACTGATGCTACAGAGAAAGAATACAACTTGTTTTGGGGCAAAAAAACTGATTCAGATTCAAGGAAAAAATGACCGCTAAACAGTGGGGGTGTGATAAACTAAACGTTGGGAAAATTGCTTGCTAGGTGATTTTAAAAGTAGATAGTCTGAACTGTCTGATACTAGGGGGCAGACCTGGACAAACTCAAATTTGCCTATATACTGGCATTTCTGTTTCTCTACATGTTTGCATCTAAGATAAATGAAAGAATAGGGTGAGCATCAGTCTAGATCACTACTTTCAGTTTTCAGTTATGAAAAAAACAAGTTTGCAGCACTGGAAGAATACAGGTGTTGGTTTTTCTGGGTGTAGGGAGTGAAGAAGAGGAGGGGTTTAAACAGAGACAGGATAACCTTTGTAGTACTAGCATTGCTGGCTGATACCAGTTCTAGATAAATTCTGGAATATCCATATGGAAAGTCATATGCATATGGAGTACAATTAATGCCAGTAAAAATGGTCATGAGGGAAAGTGGAATGTGAGATGCTTACTTCTATCAGCCAAATGTTGTTAAAATGAACAGTAGCACAATAAATATCGCATTGTAATGCTGATGCAATATACGTGGGCTTGTGTAATTTACCTGTTTTAAATAATGAAGTGTCTTAGTTTATTAAGATTATTAAAAAGGCAGTTAAGAGAGAGCTTTATAATCTATGAATATTAGGAAGGAAAAAGTTTTTTGAAGCTCTTCAGAATCTAACAAGATTGAACATTGATTCTAGAACAATCTAGAGGTGTGTTAATGAAGGTAATGATTGGAACAATTTGTGAAGGGTAATCAGTGTCTTCTCTATTACTGGAAATGTTAAAACCAAGGGTGGGCTTTTTCAGAAGAGGTGTTCCAAGTGCAGGTATATGTTTGAAGGCTAATTCAGGAAAGTTCTGCCACCTGCTTTTCAGTAGGTGGATGGATCTTGACTTACTGCTATCTGTCACTTATCACATGGTACTGATAGCATTTCTATAATAATCAAAGACTGTCTGGTAAGGTAGAAAATATAGAGCCATTACTAGTCTTCCTTGGAGGTTTTTTCCTAAATTCTTAAGCTGTAGAATTCTGCAGTACTTGCTCTTCCTGTTAAATTTTAGAAATCAAAAATATATAAAGAAATAACTTTAAAAGAGTAATATGCAACTTAACACCAATAATTGTCTTGGACGTTATGTTTGATACAAGGAAGATATGTAGTGAAGATGAAGATTGCAGCTGGCCCCACTCTTGTAGGCATTCAGGTGTGCTTTCAGTAAGGTGCAATCAAGTGTCTCAGTTCTGGTCATTCAGATTACTTCAGAAGTTTGTGTTTGGTTTTTTTTCTCCTATTTGATAGCAAAAGTTAGACCTTTGGTTTAAAATGTAGGCTTGAAATATTTGAATTTTAGCAACCTGTTGAGTATGTTATATACCGTTCCGCGGAACAGTGATTGCATTGCACTGATGGCACCCAGCTGCATTTGTCCCCTTTGGATAGTGCCTTTGTCAGTGCCTAATGAAGACACAAGATTTGGATGAGAGCAGGCTGGCTGAAAGCCAGATAAGATGAGGTGATGGCAGTGGTTTGAGAGAAGCAGCTGGAGAAACCCTCAGAGGTCATGTTATTCTTTGAAGGAATGTAACCAGTATTAAGTCTTGGAGCACAAAAAGTGTACTGACTAGGTGCTCATTAAGCCAAACAGGGTTCGTTTTTGTTTTTTTCTCCACCAAAAAAAAAAGTAAGTGGGCTTAATGGGGCAACTTTTGCTGACAGTTCTAACAGAGCATTATAGTCTCAGAAACTAAAGAGCGTGTGATGGCAACTCCAAGTATTGTACAATCAGGTCTTAGAATCATAAGATAAAAATGAGTTAGAGTGTTCTTTTGGTTTTTCAGATCTCTTTTAGTTTATTTCCTTTTTTTATATACTCATGTATTTAAATCTGTCTTAAATATAAACAAATTCTTGATCATTGGAATGTGGGAATGGGTGTTCACTTTTACTTCATGATTATAAAATGTGGGGCACTGAACCTTTTTTTTAACTTCCAATATAATGGTGCATCAAGTTTCTGCTGAGGCTAATTTGCAAGATCTGCTGCTTAATTAGAATCTTTTTATTACTAAGCACAATTTATCTGTAAAATTTGCTTTTAATGTAGTTTTTAAAGTAAAGCATTAGCTAGTTACTGTTAAATGACAGTTAAGAATGGAGCAGGATTTTCATGATGTACGTTGTCATCTCTTTTTGAAGAATTACTCCATACGCTGCTTCAGGAAACGCAAAAAATGATGATTACAGGTGGAAAATTTTAGAGATTGTGCTTCACATTTCTTTTAAGGAGGTATATTTGTTGCTTTGATGATGACAAAACATAAGAACAATATAAATTGCATACCTTACACCTTGTACCGAAGGATCAGTGATATTTCAGTTTATAAACTGTTGCTATTTCAAAACAGAATCTTAGTTAGAATGCAAGACACTGCATAAGTAAGACACAAGCTGACAGTATTTACTTACGTGTTTACTCCCGCTTCACTAGAATGAAAGAAGCAGCATTGGTTTTCACTGTTAAAACGTATAAACCTTCAGCTAATATGACTTTCTAATGTCTGTCCACGATTGGCAGTTGTGTAGTCTGGTTTAAAACTGGATGATAGAGCTTGTTGTGAGAGTAGAAACCTGAAAGCAGAAGTCAGCCCAATCTCTAGCCACATTTAATTCACTTGGAAGCGTAGTATTTACTAATAAACTCACTTTGTTGGCAAATCTTCAATGATATGAGGAAAAAGTTTCCCTCACATGGAATTTAATATGTGATTTGAATAGTGTTTCATCATTTGTGAAAAAGCATTGTATAGATCTGTTCCATTTGGAAAAAAATTTAAAAAATAAATAAATAATTGTACACGCAATTTGATTCTGAAGCAGCATCACAATGCCTCTAGTCCATCCCTCAAATTTAGGGTTCTTGAGTTCACAGTCCCCATTGGCATCTGTGTATGTGTTTGGCCCTCAGCAAAGTCTTAGGGAGCTTTTAGAAATCTGGGAGCTTATGCACTCTCGTGAGCACTAGCACTTGGGGAAGACCCAGAGGGTCTCTACATGCACTCCCAAGGCTCAGGAATGAGTTATTTCTGGAGAAACTAAAGACGGTTCTTCAGCTGTTCCTAGCAAGAGCCTTTTCTTTAATCCTTTTTAACTTTTCAGCAGGGTTGTTTTATGCCAATACCAGTAAAACTTATATTTGTTTGCTGAAAAGGTCGTGAACCTAGTAAGATTTGGGCCCAGAAGAGAACATAGGAAGTCTCCTAATGATAATAGGGATTGGAAAGCTAGCCCAACAAAGTCAGATTCGTCTGCATGTAATGCAAGAAATCTCATAAAAGGAATGTTTCTGGTATTTTTTTTCTTTACCTCTTTCTACTGTGCTGTCCCCTTCTGCTCCTTTAAGCCTAGTGATCACCATATTTTTACCTCATGAGTATCACATATAGCTTTTAAAATAAAATAAGTGCGTTAGAAGGTCTTAAAAAGAGAAGTTGGGGGCTAATAAGAAACTTGCAGAAACTGTGAAGTTATATTGCTTCTCAGATGTGGGAAGCAAACATTTAAAATTAATCATCTGAATCCTCAGGCTTGGGAAGTTAAAGTTGTGACAAATATTTTATGTTGTGACTGACATTTAGAAAGTGTTCAATTAATACATCTAGGTTATTTAAACAGATCTGCTCCAATGTTTTGTTTGAGAGAGCATGAATTTCTGGAAGGCATTTGATGCTTAATCGCAGGAACTATGACTGTGGTATCATAGGAGCAAAATTATCATTCTACCATAAATATTTAATCTTAAAATGGGGATTAAAATTGCTCAGCTGCTTTTCTTTATCCTTTTAGTGAAACAGAGATTCCATAAAACTTATTTTGTTTATTTCCTTTTTTTAATACACTGCAAAAGGAAAAGATATAGGAAACTGAATTATAACAATTTTTTTTTTGAGATCGTCAGAATTCAGGGACACTTTTCATATATTTCACGTTTGACAGAGAGTACAAGTTAAAGCTTAGACCTAATGTACCAATTTGTAGGTTCTTTTTTTCTTGTATTTATTGGAAAGCCTAAATGTCTCTTAAGGTAGTACTTTTCTACCACAATCCCGTAATTCAAGTATTAAGTAAGTAGAAGTAGTTGGATTCTGTGAAGCCTTTATCTCTCTTACTATTAAGTGGCTGATGCTGAAAAGATCAGCTGCCTGCTGGTTGGTTTGCTCTTTCTGGCTTCTTGGTTTGATAACCCAAATCAGTAATAATTCTACTTCATTAAAACGTCAAAGACCTAGATCTGTCTTCGCCTGATAAAGAGCAGGCATTAGGGCTTTAGAGCTGTCACTACAGTCTCATTGGATTAAGCAGCTAATTTATAGATTTGTCTGTCAGAGCTCTTTGACAGCAATGTCCTTTGTTAACACCTTTCTTATCAAGCTTTTCTTTCTCTGCTGCTTATTTATTTGTTTCCTTTTCTGTGAGGTCTGCTAAGGAGAAAGCAATAGACTTTGTGCTGCTGTGATGAGGAGTGTAAGCGGTAGCTGCAGTGATAGCATTAGCAGGGTTAGGGCAGTGCTTTAAATTGGTGGCATGAGAGTGAATTTGTTTTTATTGGGATAGAGTGAGAAGTTTGCCATACTTCACCAAAAATAGAAAGTGATCACACCCCTGTAAGCCCAACACTAGACGTTATTGTCTTGACAGGTCTCCTCAAGAGTTTTTTAGTCTGTTAATTTGTGCAGTTGTTTGTTTAGACTGCTTGTGCTCTTACAGGACTGTAAGGGAGAGAATCCTAAGCACAGATGGTTGACAGGGTGAAAAGGAGAATGATCTAAAAATAAGGAAAGTTCTCTAGTAATGTTCTTACTGTGATAAGGAGAAATGTTTTATGTAATTGAAATATTCATTGGGGGGGGAGTATATTTATCTGGTTCTGAATCCACTAGTGAAATTACTGTGCATACTAGAATTGCAGACTGCAGGGCAGGCTCCTTCCAATGTTTTTGCAATACTGGGAAATGGCAGTAGTAGCGTAATTATTTATATGCTTCTGTTTAATAGATTTATAAGAAAAGATGCAAACCCTCATTACATGAATGCAACAGGCTACTTTTCATGACCACAGCTTTTACTGGAAAAGAATGGGGATGCTGAACACAACTTACTGGAAAATAGCTTTGATTTTTATAACTGAAAGTACAAACCCTGGCAATGCTTTGTCTTAAGTAGCGATGATGGCAGATTCTTAATTATAATAGTATTGCTGCAAAGCACTGTTATAACATGCAAAGGGATTTCACACTTGCCATCTATTATTTTGCTGAATTATTAATAGATCTGTGGCTATATTTTATTGCTCTGAAAGTTAATTCATTGTGATGATAGAAAACTTAACAATTATTAACTCTATATATGTGTAAACCCATGCACATTTTTCAGCCAACAAATGTTTCATGAGATTGCAACTAGTGAATATTTTTTTCTAATGGTAATATTATATAAAATTGTATTTTATAGTATGGAAAACATGTAAGGCTAAAACATTTCTGTTTCATCTGTTGCCGACAAATGGCAAAAAAGTCAGTTTTTGAAGTGGTGAAGACTGGCCAATCTCCCAAGTGTCTTTTGTTTTCATCAATTTATTTATTCTTGTGATGTTGTTGTTGTGCATTGCATTTCCCCATCTCCACTGAGATTCCTCCTCAAAAGCTCTTCTTTTGTGAGCCTGTCAGTTAGCACAGAAGCAAGAGATGCAAAGGGCTTGTTAGGTCACCCAGTCAGCCTTGCTGCTGGTGAAGCAAGGAGAGGTCAGCAAAGGGGGGAAAAAATGTTTCTGAGTTTCCTCTGATATGTTTTCAAGTAGCTACTGGCACATCCAAAGTAAAGCCCAGCAGTTAACCTGTGTTTTCTGCTGAGTATTAATGGACCTGTTCATAAGATGGGAAAGATTCTTCACCATATGTGGTACCTGAAGAGGCTGGAAGAGTGTCTTTCAGCTGCTAGAGACTTAAGATGATAGCCAGCCTGACTGCCAAAAAAAAAAAAAAAAAAAAAAGGCAATCTGTGGTGCCCAAAAAGAAAACCAACCTTAAATAAATGATATCGTACATAATTACCTCACAAGAATAACGGATTTCATCATTCCATCATCCTGTAAAGGCTCTGCACTACAGATAAAAGGTAATGCCCTCTGAACTGGTAGTTTGATGCAAATGAAATATTTTTGTGTCTTTTGGGATGCATGTAATTTTTTAACTGTGTAATAAAAACTAGGTGGATACTAGACTGATGTAAAAGGGGATCATGAGGAAGTAGTTTATAATAATCCTATCTTTACTAGGAGAGACAAAAAGTTTGACCAAGTACGTATCTACACATATGTATGCATGGATATAAGTGTGTGTGTGTATATATATATGTTTGTATATATAAATGTTCTTTTCTCTCTATCCTTAACTTTATATTGGACATTTAATTTTAAGAGAATAGGCAGGTCAGTATCTAATGCCATAGTTTTGTTGTTGGTCTTAGCTGGTATAATTAGTTGTCAGTGAAAGGCAGATGCACTGATTACTCTTTGAATATTGCAGGTGCTGTGGTGAGGAGCACACAGGTTGGCTACATCCTGCTGTCAGTGTCAGAGCAGTCCTAGGTTGGCTTAAATGCATATGTGACCTGATTGGATAATTAACGAAATTAAAAATACCTGATAGTTTGATCCTGTCCCTTTAAGAGAGTGGGAACCCTCCATGTCTTTTGAAACAAACAGAAATGCCTGACAAAGATCAGAGGCAAAAAATCACTCCACATTCCACTCAACTTGGGCAGTAAATTTTATAATAGCCTGACTTACAAGCTCTGGAGTTCAGGATTGATTTATTTATTGCAGTGTGCTCACAATTGTTTTTAAACTCTGAATACGCTGTCTTTTAGGTAACGGCAATCTTTTCAACCCAGTAGGTAAAACTGGGTAATGTGATTTCCTCATGGTAAGGGAAATAGACTCAACAACTTGGATATTAGAACAAATTTCTTCACCGAAAGGGTTATTAAGCATTGGAACAGGCTGCCCAGGGAAGTGGTTGAGTCACCATCCCTAGAGGTATTTAAAAGATGTGTAGATGTGGCACTTAGGGACATGGTTCAGTGATGGACTTGGTAGTGTTAGGTTAATGGTTGGACTTGATGATCTTAAAGGTCTTTTCCAACCCAAATGATTCTATGATTCTGTATGCCAAAGTTGATGGGTTTTTTCCCCTCCTTTTTTCTGTTTTTCTAATCTTTTTTTCTTCCTCCCCCCCTTTTAGTCAGGCAACAGTTACTAACAGAAACTCACAGAATAATGCCTGGAACCTGTTGCAATATTGCTCTACTACTTAAGGAGAACACAGTATCTTCTTGATTTCCGTGGAAAAGTTAGCGCCCCTGAGCTTTTACCAGGAACCCCATACGCACACAACAACTAATGTATAGTGAGATTTCTTTCTTTCAGTATGAACTCGTGCACCAGGGATGTTTCATGTTTGCTTTTCAAAACCAAAACCTTTCAGCACATCTTTTCATGAGCAAAATTAGAATCTGCTAGTGCCAAATTCACAATGTTTATCTGAGAAATCCTGATTGGATAGGACAAACAAATGTCTAGGGAAAGAATTTTATCTGATACAGTAGCTCTGCTGGTCTACATCTCTGTGGGTATTCTGGTCAGAAGTGCAATTAAGACAGTTGTTAGCATTCTCTCTCTTTGTACAGGTTCTTAGTATTAACAACCAAGATCCTTCTCAAATGGCCAGAAAAAATCCATCTGCCTTAAGAGGAAACTCCCTGTTAGTTCCAAATTATGAAGAAAGCCGATATCTTTGCAGCCATAAAGTCAACTTCATGTGTAACGCACCCCACAATTCCCCCAGCTGTCGGCTGGCATGATAGCTATCAACATAATCACTAGACATGCTCTGTGGCTCTGACCCTTTTCTGCCCTTTGTATAGGAAAGTGTCTGTTCTGTGAGCTAATGATCAGACACAGATAATAAGGCTTTCCTTTCCTTGCCCCGGAAATCTACTTCAAGCTTGTCATTCCCTTCTAAGTAAGGGTGCTGTTTAGTCCTAAGGCAGTCCCTGCTTGCCTCAAAAGTAACAGAGCTCATCACTGCTGCTTGGAAAACTGCAAGTCAAGCTTTGGGTTTGACCAGTTCCTTCAGAAGTGACATCAGGCTATTGCATCTTCAAAATAACTAGATGGTGTTTATAATTGTGTTCAAACTCTTCTCCCATCCTGTTATCCATTTTCATTCCTTCTAAATCTCAAAATGGTTATGCATCAAAGTTGTTGGATAACGTTGCCAGTCATAGCTATTTGTGTAGTACAGTAAGAAATGAGGAAGTTTTCCTTTTAATTTTTTTACAGAAGTCACAGACATTCTGATAAACTCTTTAGCAAAAAAAAAAAAAAAAAAAAAAAACAAAAAAAAAC
>VFFE01009182.1:579891-591023 GCA_008921705.1 Burhinus oedicnemus | reverse complement strand
TTTTTTTTTCCCCCCCCCCCCCCTAGAGTATTGTATTGAGAACTTTGTGTTTTAAGAAACTGTCTGTGAACAAATTAATTCGGATGACTGCTTTAGGGTGTTTTATTTTCTTTAACATTACTGCCCCCATATGGATATAGTCTGAATGTACAGTGGATGTAGGGAAGGCATTTTGTGTATAAGGCAATTTTTAAAAATTTTTTTTTTGTCAACTCTGAGCTCTTAGATTTCAACTTGATTTATTTGCTTGGTATTCAAACCAAACAAGGTATGGGAAGGTAGGCGCTGATGCTCTCAAACAGATAACTTGGAAAGAAATGCGCTTTTAAAGTAATAACTGGTAATTTTGCAAATGCACCTGTAGCCCACAAGTTTTCTAGAAAATCATCTTACTGCTAAGTAGAGATTCAAGCACTAAACATTCTTTGTAAATTAATTTTACAGAAGTGTAGCTGCAAACTTTTAACATCCGTTTCAAGATTCTAAAATAAAATTTGACAGGTCATCTCTAACAACTTTTGAACAAAGTCTTGTTGCTGGTACATGTAACTGAGTTAAAGGTGATTTTTGTTAAAGCTAAGCATGATAATAAGTTGGAAGAAATGCATCTTCTCATTTAGTTTATCCAACTATCACTTAAGCTAATTTTACTGCCACAATTAACTAATTTCTGTGAATAAGTTAAAAACAAAAACAAAAACGACTAACATCTCTTTTCAGTACTTTTGTGTGGTTCACTATATAGTACTAAACTTTCAGTCCTGAACTGGTGGGATTGAAAGATTATTTTTAACAAGCCCCATGCAGGAAAATCAAAAAATGAGGAATTAATAAAGATTTACTATTGCCACAGCAGCATTTTTTAAACGGCCATTTCCAGGCAACTAGGGGAACAGTTAAAACTCTTTTTTTTTAATCAGTTAAAGTGTTACAGGCCAAGTCGAGTGTTCTTACAGGCCAAGTCGAGTGTTCTTTATTTATTCCAAGTAGCTCATTCAGTAAATTCTTTGAATGTCCCAAAGGGCTCTGTGTGGAAAGGATGTTTACAAGTACGAAGTTAGTATTATACTTACACTATATGCTTGCTTAACTCCAGTTTGTTTTAAACATACTGATATATGTCACTATTTGCAACATTAAATTTGTTCAGCATAGAGTGACAACAATTTGTAATCTTTTAAATTTAGTCAACAATGACGTTTTTTTCTGAAAGTACCCTTTTTGGTTTCTTCCATATTTTGAGACCATTAAAATGGTACCAAACAACAATTTTTGCTACAGACAGCAATATTTTTTCCCGTTTGGTATCTAGGAAATCTTTCATTCTCTTCAGATGAACATAAAATACAGGATTCTATACATCCTGTGTGTAATTCGATAAAACTCATTTTTCAAATGAAAAGGCATTATCTTGCCTCTGAAGTGTGAATTGATTTTGGAAAATAGGTGCTAGTGTTTGTTCATTGTCTGTAGGAGAAGGGATGGGGGATTTGTAGGCATTTACAAAAACTTTTATATCTACAGTAAACCTTTGTACATACTGGTAAGTTATCTTTTCAGTAACTCATTTACTTTTCAGATTTATTTTAAGATTGAGGCTTTCATTTGCAATATTGGAATTAAACTAACACAAAATAACATGATTAAATACAAAATGAAAAAAAAAGATGTCCCCTTATTGTAAGTATAGCAAGCTCTGCATGATTATCTGTTAGCAACAAAAGCGTTCATTCTCTGTTGTAATTTTTAGCCATTTGCCTTCCAAACAGGCAGTGCTGCAAAGTGGAACAGATCAGCAAATCATGTGCCTGACAGTTCGTGCTGATTTTTACTGTGATGAACAGAAAAGGAATGGAAACATTATTTTCAACTATGGAAAATTAAACTGTAGCTCAGCGACGTATTATTCATGTCCCTAGCTACCTATTGATAATTAAGATATAATATGAATTAGCAGGGGTTAGAGTATTTTAGGAAAGAAATAAGGTTAAAAGAATGTTTCCTTCTGAACCCGCTGTGTAGCCAGATAAGAATTAAAGTTAGGCTCAGTGGTAATGAGTCTGCTGCTCTTCTGTGCCATTTTAGGGCAGGCGCAAAAGCCAGTTGCACAGGAGATAGCAGTAAAATGACTACAAAGAAAAATTAGCTGACACAGAGTGAAGTTGAAGAACAGCTGTTGAAATGGAGCTGAGTGACACTCTCCTTGTCTGTGCTTTATTTTCCTTAAGAGAAAAAACTTGACATCCACATGATCTGAGTTAACTGATTCTTCTGCAACACCATTCCAGTGAAACTCTGTGAAACGAGAATCCAAAATACGTAGAAGTTTCTTGTCCTATTACCATAACTTTTATTGAAAAAAGAACAAAATACCATCTTGAAGTTTTGCTCACTTTCCCTGTTTCTGAATTTGTGTTCCTTTTCATTTATGTTCTAGTTAAATTTATTCAACTGAAGAATACATTTGAAAGGCTATGTTCAGGTTTGGCTTACAGCGCCAAAATGTGTGCAAGGCAGCAAATCTGCTTTCTTGATTCTTTTTGTTTAAATTTCAAACAGAAATAATATAGACCTAGTAGGAACCTTATAGTTGATAATTATTTGCTATATGAGACCTATATATAATGATTGTCTTAAAACTTCAGTTACCAAAATTGCGTTTCAAATCAGATTGCAGTAAATTATTTGTCACACTGTAAAAGTAAACGATACATTCAAAAAATAAACTATATATACATTCAAAAAATAAACTATATTACAGGTTCAGAAAACTCAACATAGTTACGAAACAAAACCAAAAGGGTAGGTGTAGGACAATATGTCAGTAAGAGTATGGGTTAAGCTGATGGGTCGAAAGTGAAAACATTTAATGTACTTGAGGGGCTACATTTGAAGAAATGAGGAAAGGTGCTGATGAGAATAAAGATACTTGGTGTGTTGGGATTAATATAACATGAGAATTGCAGAAGATAAGGCAGATGGAAGGAAGCTGTTGGATAACAATGGACAGAAGAAAGATTAGAACTCGGCAAGAGTAACTGTAGTTGAAGATAATAAGCTATAAAACGTGAGTCGTTATATCAGTATATTAAGAACCTAAATTAATTATGCCTTTTTTGGGGGAATCCAACCTGGTAGATCTTGCCATGCAGTTAAATGCTTTGGGTGGATTTTGAATACCGGATTTCCACTGAGACCAGCAACGTTACAAGAATTTCCCATGCTACTGTTTTCCATTGTTTATCCCAGACTTATCAAAGGACCAAAAGAATAATGCCAGTCTGCTGCACTTAGTTGATTTAAATCGTATTAGCCTGTCGTGTTCTTGTGGGAATCTCTTACATAAAGCAAACAAGAAAACAACTGCCTCTTGTTGTCCTGTCCTCTAAAACTACTCTTACTACCACTGTCATCTTCAGTGTTAGCAAAACACTGACAGCTTGCAACAACTCTACTGGACACAATGCATATTGGTGCCTTTTTGTCCCCAAATGCACATATAATTTTTATTCATTCCAACAAAGTAAATTTTGTAACGGCAATTTCACAGAGCAGTACAAATATATGCAAATTGGGTGTGCTTCTTTGTAATTCCCCAACAGAGGTGACAAAATCCTCCTCCTTTATCTGGAGCTTCTGTAGGGGTCCTGGTCTGTTTTTCTCCCATGTAGCACAGCCAAATTTGACCTGGATCACCAGAGGGCACTGCTGGGTCTCTTTAGGGGGCCATACTGTTAGTCTGGGAGATAAATGATGACTATAGGGGAAGCTGTATTTCGTTCATACCTTATTCTTTGATAATGCCTTTTTTTCCTTCTTGATCCGATAAGTGATCTGGAAAGAAAATGATAGAAAATACATTTCCTAGGTGTTGGTGTAGGGGTTTTTTTTGTTGTTGTTGTGGGTTTTTTTCCCCCCCATCCCCCTCCTTCCCCCATCCCTTCCCTCTTAGTATGGAAGCCTGACTCATGTGTTCCTACTTCAGACAGTTAAGATATGATTCATGGGCTGACATTTAGGATCCACAGTTTCCTGGTAATCAATAAAAACATGCACTTCTATGTAGCGG
This sequence comes from Burhinus oedicnemus, assembly GCA_008921705.1. Taxonomy (NCBI): domain Eukaryota; kingdom Metazoa; phylum Chordata; class Aves; order Charadriiformes; family Burhinidae; genus Burhinus; species Burhinus oedicnemus. Next base: position 586,954 of record VFFE01009182.1, on the reverse strand, counting down.
CTCAATGCTTCCATTGGACAATATGAAAATTGTATTGCCTGTGAGTAAATAATGTCTCAGTAAAGGGAGATTATAGCTTCTGTCTATATTTTTAATCTACTTTATTATCTTACACTATATACTCACTCATAATAAAAGAATGATGAGGAAAAGTTTCTTCACAAAAGACTCTGTTTGAGACTTCAGCTTAGAGAACACTTACAAACATTTATGCGCTAATGGAAAAAACGTAAAAGTTACTCAGAAATGTACGTTGCTTCTGAATGTGGCAGCAGTGACAGGAAAGTAAACTTTCATGTAATAATAATTTACATTACATTTGAGCTTTATTATTTGACTTACGCTATACTGAAGCTTGAGTACCATGAAGTTTGTGGCTAGAATAAATGACTTTTTATTTTTCCCAATGAGATACCTAGCATGATAGAATCCTTGCATATACTGTGAAAGTTACTTTTGTAGCTTCACTTCAACCAGCTGCCTGGAGGTAATGCTGGTTTTGGTGCTACCTGCCATAGGCACTTCACAAGTAGTGTGTCTGTTAGGTACTTGTTAGCATGAAGGAATGTGCAGGATTAGTATGTGCCAGCCAGCATGCCCTGACAGGGCTGGGGGCTTGTGAGTTGGGGTCGTAGTTAGACCATCTGGAAGGATGGGCTGGTTCTGCTGGAGGGTGTTGGGAGCTGTGTGTATTTATTCTTTAAGTGGCATCCATGGAGGATTCTCATCCCTTTCCTGCACATGATGGTCTCTTGTGACAGGAGTCTTTGCTACGACTGGAGCAGTCAGCCTGTGTATCCTGTGAGGGTGGGAATAAATACGGTGTATAATTTTTGAGGAGTGTGTTAAACAGAACGTTATCTCTTTAGTTTAAAAAAGTAATAATAAATAAATTATTCTACATCTCAACATTTCTAAGTATTACAGTAACAGTGGCATCTCTTACATTAAAACCGTAGAATGTGTTAGAGGAATTAATGCTAACTGGTTTTCTGATATCGGGAAGAAACTGCTAATTGTTGCTTTTCTGTAGAATAACACAAGACTGAATTAATTTGTGAATTTTTATCAGTAAATGGTTATTAAATTGTAAATACTGTACGGATTACCCCCATAGTGTTTTCCTTATAATAACAATGTTTCAGAGTATCAAATGTGCTGCGCATCAAGTATGTGATGTTCAAAACCTCATCTATAAAATCTTTTTTCAGTGTCTGTAACTGCTTTACTAGCCACTACAGCTACAGAGTATAAGATATGGGCACAACTACAAAAAATCAGATTAGATCCACAGATGATCTATTCGTTAATTTGCTTTATTCCGCTTAAGTGAAAAAGTCATGTCTAATAAAGAAGTGTACAGTAGGTTCTTTGATGTTAAAAATGCTCATCTTTCATGTCCGAGAACCCTTTTTTTGCCTGGATTTTTACGCACAATTAGTATTCATTAAGTTGTGGTCTGACACAAAATAGATGTTTAAGACAAATTGTTTTCAACTGATGTATTACCTTTATACCCCACTTCTGGGACAGGAGACTTACAACTTTCATACATTATCATGTATTATATTTAAATAATATCCGATCTGATTGTACCCTATGAATACGCAACCTAGGACAGATATGTAAAAGTCAAAGTTTAAGTAAGGTTAATTTTGCCATCTGTGTTCACCTTAGATTGTGAACTGCAGAATCTTTTGACATGGGATACATTTGCTTATTTTATTTCTCACAACTGAGTTTCATTTAAATTTAAGTAATACTTTTGTGTTTTCTTTCACTCTTACTATGCTACTGTGATTGGATTACAAGTATCGTAGTATTTCTTTCTAATCATTATTAGAATTATTTCAAAGATGGAACATCTTTTTCGTAGTGGCTGGGAGTTTTAGTAAAATTCAGTTTTAGCCTGTTGTAATCAAAAACATCCATTAGTCATCCATTGAAATCTGTTACCCTGCTCTTGTGTAGCTGAACATATTGACAAGCAAGGAGAACTAGACAATCATATATTAAAAACTACAAATCCTTTAGGCTGTTAAATAAAATTTCTTGTAAATTTGTAAATATGCTGCAAATGGTTAAAACTGAAAATCATAATGCAGCTTGTGATAAAGATTTGCTGCTGTGCGGGAAGATGTTCTGAGTTGTGTGGTCGTGTGAAAAGGATTACCGTACAATTCAGCATATAATCATCTGAGTTGCAAAGACAATGTAAGGATATTAGGGACAGTTGCATTAATGAAATAACTTAGGGTGCTGTCAGGTCTTCTGGAATCTGACAGATGCAGACACTGATGTAAACATGCTCTCATAATCAGCAAGCAGTACGAGCAGCCCAATAAGGTGCGTGCTGACTCAATCTACCTTGCTGTTTTTATAGCAATCCATGCAGGAGATTTCTGGCTGAGGGTACCAGAACTTAGAGCAGATTCTATTAAATAATGTTCTTCCAATATGTCTATAACTATAGCAGACTGCTGTTGTGAGCCTCCCTGTTTCTTTCTCCAAGGCACACCACAAACACAACTGGATTGATCTGAATAGAAATTATTTTCATTAAATTAAGGAGGTACTCAAGTTAGTTACTGTGCAAAAACAACTTGGATATTCCTAGCTATCGACGACATGACGTTATTTTCTGGCAAATTTTCTGGGTTTTAAGTGAAGACAAAGATTATTTTCTTTACACATATCTGTAAAATAAGAACATGAAGTTGAAAACTTCCAAGGCGGTCATATTAACTATTCATCTGCTTTTGCCTTGGACTGAAAGCAGCTAAGTAAACAGAGTTATTTTGAACTGTCTTGTCATGTTCTTTGGTTGGACACTGTTTAGCATCTAGCTTGTCACTGTGGAGACAGCTGAGCATAGTTTAATATTTACAAAAAAAATATGTGATTTTAATAACCTTTGGAATTGGTATAAAATTACATAAAAGGAGAAACCAGCTATGCAGCAATAGTAACAAAGCAGATAAAGCTTATTCCATGTAAAATTAATGATGTGGTAAGGAGCGGGAAGCAACTGAAACACAGCATGTATGGTACTGCTCCTTTTGTTAACAGTATATATCAACTGGTTTTCTCTTAAACCCATGACTTAATGAAACTTTAAAATTACTTAGTCCATGATCCAAGATGGAATTTTGTTAGAATGACAACTGCATGCTTGAAATACTTGTACGTCAGTCACTTTTTAAACAGTTTTAAAACATTCTCAGCAATTAAAAGAAGAAAAAAACCCACCACCACCCCCCCAAAAAAAAAACCACCCCAAAAAAACCCCCCAAAAGCCAAGTATCCACTTAGTATCACAAAACATAAAGCTATAAACAGGCACAAGACTTCATAAACATCTGCATTTTATTCCAGAAATCTGGTTTCTACACGCAGTGTTATAATCATAATAAAGGACTCTGAGGTTAATGAGCTGGGGAAGAAGCAGCTGGTCAGAATTATTTCCCTTAATATCAAGAAAATGAAGATGAGGTAAAATCCTCTAGCTTTTTTCTTCTTACAGGTACAGAAATTACGTAGTATGCTTGCTGTTATGTTGACCTCTTGGTTTTAGAACTGGCACCTCTCCAGCCCCAGCGCAGAAGAACAGCTCTGAGATATCTGGGTTAGCAAACAATTTGTTTAGTTAGTGGTATGGTTACATGGTAGGGACCATATAGGGCCCGCAACTTGTGGTGTCAGGCAGAACATTTGAAATTGCATTGGAGTACCTAAAGCATGGTTATAAGTAAACATTCCTTTTAGTGTTTGATTGCTTAGAACTCTCTTGATTACTTTCTTATTGTTTATACCTGATCAGATTTCTTTTTTTATTATAATTTTAATAGTCTGATGTGTGCACTAACAAATGCAGGAAAACTTGGTCTAAGTAGTTTGAAGCAGGTACAGTTTTTGCTGATCTGTAAAATATGATGCAAGAGCACATACCACTCTTTTGGAGCACATCCTCAAAAGATTTACTCAGAAAATTAGTATTTTGAAGACATCAGGATACATTGTTAGCTATCTGCAGGAATATTTGCTTTGTAAATAAACTCAGTGTTCTTATAATGCTTGTGCAGATGTTTTATACAGTTTACTTAGTTCTTTTTTTTGCTAAAAATCTTAAAAGAGGTTTGTAAAATCATAAAGCTGCAGTATTCATCTTACTGCCAAAATAATACTGAAGGTTACATGGTTCTTTTTATTTGTAACATTTCTCTCAGAAGACACTGTAAAAATGTGAAAGCTGGTTTCACTTAAAAATCAGTTTTTCAAGGCAACATTTAAAAACTCACACTGTGGGCTAAATGTGTGACAGCAGCTTTCTGCACTTCTACAAGTTAAGAGATGCAGTCTTGTAATTTACCTTACCCGTGATTTTCCAGTGCCCATATTGGAGGAGTTTATATGCTTTTTAAAAAATAATTAAAAATAATAATAAATAATTTAAATAATAACCACCTAGACAGTGTTGTTGATACTTGTAATGAAGAGAACCATTCACTCAAACCCAAAAGTGAAAGTAAAATTTCTGCTCTCAGTTTAGCTAGGAAGTGATTTAAAACAGTGACTGAACTAAACAACATTTGCATTTATTAATCAAATAAATTAAATTTTACCTTGTTTCAAGTTTTTTAAGAAGCTTAGCAGTGATGGAAGAGGATAAAAAACAGATTTGAAAATAGATATGTTTACATAATACTATAACTAATGCTTTAATATATATTAAGCATAGTTAATCTAATACAGATTTCCTATAATTCAGAAATATTAGTTATGAGATCTAGCAAGCTTGTCCCTACTAAGTTCTTGATTAGATCCCCATGAGTGAGAAAATATTGATCATAAGTCTTGACACCATTCAAGAATGCGTATTTCAGTCTAAAAGAAAATGAGTTTACTATGTTTATATGATGTTTCAGTTGTTTGGATGCATTGTGTCTAGCTCTTCTGAATCTTAAGAATAATTTATCATAACAGCTGACCTTAATTGTACATTCAGAGTTTACAAGCTTGTTGTTACTGAGAAGAATAACTTCGTTCTACATCAACTAAATGATGCAGTAATTTTGAAACAACTAGTAAACATTAAATAACCATCTCCCTGTTTACTGCAGGTAGGAATTAACTGCACAAACTTTGGCTTTGTTTGTAGTTTTGTGCATTAATTTTTGATGTGACAAGGCTAATAGTTACTTTTTCTGGTTGCTGCATTGGAGGCTCACAGCTTTGTTTCAGGCAGAAGAGTAAAGCAACTTTTATAATAAACTAGTTTGGCAATCTAGATATCTTTAAGGATATTCTGAATGCTGTCTATCATTGATTTTATTTTTTTAATAATACTTTATGAAATTTATACTGTACTGTGCTATGAAGATTTAAACATCACCTTTAACTTAATCCTTTGATTTTATGCCCTCTATATGACCTGTAAAGGCATGTTTTTATTATTTGTCTATTGGTGATCATGATACTGGGAGAAGTTATTTCAGTAATTCAGAATTTTTGATAAATTTACCTGGGAACATTTATCTCTATGGATTGGAAGATCATTTCAGTTTTTAAAAATGCTTTAAAAATGCTTTAAAAATATTCAAAATTGCCCTCAGAAGTAAAGGCAGGATGATCAACAGTCTCCTCCAGGATTACTCGTGTTGGCACTTTGTGTTGGGTCCTTTCTTCTCTGGCATTTTTAACATTAATTGCTTCATCTCTGTAAAAGAATTGTGGTGAGCTTTTCCTTGCGCAGCTAAGATTCTTCTTTAATCTATAGCTATAACATCCATAGTGACCATAACCATTGTCTATAGAGTCTGAATTACTGTACGTTTCTAGTAGCATAAATGCTAGTTTAGGAAGTTACCAAACAATTAGAGGACATATCATATCAATTCCTCTTTGTAACCAGTATATATGAAGCTGTTCTAGAAGGGGATAAAATTGGTATCAGTAAAGGTGCAATTTTACATTTCATAGAGATGACTGAATCTGTGATTAATAATTAATTGTTTATTTCTAGGTTTTGTGTTTATTTACAAGAAGGTCATACAAAGGAAAGCTATTTATTTTGCTGAGTTTACTAGGATCCCAGATGAAAGTTAGAGAAGCAACAGACAAAACTGCAGGCAAGGAATCCAGATTGAACTATATGCATTCAATAGGTTGATATGTAAATTCAATCAGAATTTTAGGCAATTTCACAATATGCAGCAACAGGGCATTTCTCCTTGGTATTTACACTGTGTGGGAGTTTTTCAGTTGGCAGTACACTGTATAGCTTGAAAATGTCCTCCAATATGTAGTGTAGTTAATTTGAAATCTTCTTTCTAGAATCTCTTGAAACTACTGCACATTCCCAAGACTTTTTGAAGCTGGCTTCGCTCCTCTAAGTGTGAATAGAGTTATTTCCACATTTGAGATGTCAGTTAATCCATGCCTGTTTGTGTTGTGGTACAACCATTTTAGTATATGTGGAGATGCTTATCTGTTCTCCCTCCTTTCTTACATGTAGGTTTCGTAAGTTGAGGAAGGCTTTTTGGTTTTGTATGACAGATGTTAAGTCTATCAAAATGGTACTGTAAAGTTCAAAATCAAATTATCTTTAATGGACTTGTGGAATTCCATTCAAATTTGGAATTAAGTTAATATGATGTTACTAAGTTTACCTCTAAAATGTGATTTTTCTTGTTTGTGTAAATTATACACAGATTCAGTGAAATGGGTTTTTTATGTGTGTGTACTGTCATTCACAAATACAAGTCCCTTTTGGAATTCTTGCCTATGCAGACATCAGCTGCAAAAAAGACAAGGATTGACTGTCTGTTAGAAAACCTGCCCATTTTATGTTCATAGTATCTAAAACTTGTACTACTTTCCCACTAAGTAACCAAGCACTACAAATTTCACATTTTTCAAAGTTGTTCATTGTTGTTTTTTTTAAAGAAAACATTTACTTTCAACTTGAGCCCTATGTACCAAGTTTCTGTTGGAGTGTGCATATTTAAAAAAAAAAAAAAAAAAAAAAAAAAAAAAAAAAAAAAAAAAAAAAAAAAACACAAAC
>VFFE01009182.1:523348-572017 GCA_008921705.1 Burhinus oedicnemus | reverse complement strand
TTAAATTTTGTTTTCTTTTTTTTTTTTTTTTTTTTTTTCTCTGTGTATCCCCATAACGGTGGGAGTGCTGGCAAGTTTCTCACTTTGAAGAAGTTATTGAAGTTTATGTTCAAATTATTACTCTTGATTAGAATTTAAAATAAATATATATGTAAGTCCAACCCAAACAAAAGTTTGCATCAAAGATGATTTGTGTGCAAGAAAAACGAATACCTATATGGAGATGGTTTACATTTTCTTTTCTTTTCTATGGTGCATAGGTGCAGTACTCTTGTCCAGTATAGAAGGATTAGCCATTAATGTTGATCCAGTCCTGTATACTTGGCTTACCTACCAACCTCAGAAACGAGCTAGTAGACACATTCAGCAGGTATGTATTTTTGGAGGGAAAGGAGTGGGTAGAAGGGAAACTTTCTCTTCCATATCTGCTAGTAGTCCATTCTTGTTCCACATAGTTGTTTTCTGTCACCCTGTTCTTTATAGTTTGCTGCACATACTGTTGATCTTATTTTGAGTTATTTAAAATGTTTTGCATATTAGAATTGTCATTTCACAATGTTTTAATTTATAATGTTTAATTAAAAGAATAGAATGTTTTTTGATGGTCGCTGTTTAGGATCAGTATTTTGCAACTAGTTTTAATTACTGAGACCTCATAAGCCTGCTGAGTCTGAATAGTAAATGATGTTTCAGCCATTTGGGATGGTCTATGAAATAATTGCATAACTTGTTATAAAATAACTATTCTTATTAAAACCCATTTTAATAGGGGATGAACCATACAGTTCATAACTTGACATAAGTGAATGCTGTAGAAGATTCTGTACGTAATGTCAAAACACATATTTGCATATGAAGTGCTTGGAAAAGATACAGGAAGTTAAGGCTGTGGGTCTGTGTGGCACAGTGTTTTCTTTGACGTATTCTTGACCTTAACTTTCATGCCCCATACTTCTGACCTGGAAAGAACACAGGTTTTGCCTGATTTTAAACTTATTTTTAACAGTTGTTTGGTAGACCAGTAGAATGTTCTAAAGCTTAAATTTGTCATAATTGATCACACTAGTGGTCTGTGTAGCCTGATGTTCCGTCTCAGTTATAAGTGGTCAATTATTAGGTGGCAGTATAAGAATCTTTCAATATTGGTCTCATAATTATAGAACACTATGCACATCAGGGAAGTTTCATACTGGGCCCTTGAAGTGGGAGGATTAACGTGATCTGTAAACATGCCTGTTTCTTGCATGTAAATGATCTTGTTAACTAGTAATTGTCAAACATAAGTGTGAGTCCTGTTAAGCTCATTTTGCACCAGCACCATCTGAAAAACTTCCAATGTGTGAATTGCGGCTTTATCATTTTAATAACCTTATGCTGTTTTTAAATGTGTTGAGTTATTCTTCATTCCTCAGTCATAACTGGAGCAGCACAACGTTTCCTGCCATACCTCTTTTTTAAAACAGACCATTTGTTTACTTTTGCAATACAGTTATGTATCCTTCCAAAATGTAATTGAACCTGGTTATTTCAAACATTCATATAAAAGTCTTTCCTTAACAGTAATGTATGTAATCAGCTGTTACTCAATGCTTTCTCTTTTGATTGCCCTTGTGTACTGAGTGACTAGAAAGGTTTAGCGACTACATTAGGAAACCTATTTGTCCATGGTTTTCATCACCAGTGGCACAATTTTAACCAAATTTTGATTAAGTGGTTATTTTGTAATTTGTGTCATTACCTGATGCAGCCTTCTAAATTTTTTTGTGACCTATTTCTGATTAAAATTACTGTATTGCATTTCTAATGTTACTAGTATTTAGAGTTGCTTAGTCATTTGAAATTATTTTAAATGTGAATTTATAAACCTAGCTGTCGACATCATACTAGTTTTATGGTTAATGTAACTGTGGTAATAGGCTGCACATAATAATAAAAATTACAGTGTCTGTAGTAGTTGTGAAGAAACTAGTTGAAAAGAGAACTATACCTGTATTAAACTGTCCTTAACCAAAGACTTTTTTTCTTTATGTAACATCGTAATTATCCTAGGATAAGGATTCTAGTCAAAGTTATGGCCTTGTATATTACTTATTGGAAAATGTTTAGCTTGTTACCATAGTATAATTTGTATAACAAAACACAAGTGCTCTGTACAGCCTTCATAGTTTTTGGACATTTGATAGAACAACTGTAAGACATGATGCTTTCAACCAAGTTACAGTGAAAATGTCGTTGATTGATAAAGCTCTTTTCTTCCTCTGTTCTAACCATCAATCTTGCACAATTGCAACAGAAGAAAAGAGAATACGTCACTTTAGAAGTTCCTGATGCGATTCAGAGATCTTAAATGTTAAGATATTTTAAATTAGCCTCTTGCTAAACCTACCTCTGTTTCCACCTTGCTTACCCAGCAGCTAATAATTGCAGAGCTAGTGTGATAGCTGAGGCCATTATGTTAGCTGGTCTGTATAGATGTTACTTCTTTATAGTTTCTCCCCTCCTTTACCCAGTGTGTCCATTTTGTACAATTAGGTTATAAACTCTTTAACCCTGTTTATGTAGTATCTACTACGCTATGCTGCATGTCCTGATATGTTCTTAGATGGTGTCTGGGGTGATGCAACACCACCCCTCCCACCCCCAGCCACTCGGGACTTGGTGCGATTCCCCATCCCTGGGCTGCATACCAACCTAGGAGATGTCAGGCATGAATTGCAAAAGATGAAGGACCAGAGCATTAAGGCACTCCCTTAATGCGCCTGGCTCCTGCTTCCCCTATCACTTGGGACTGTCGCTCCCTGAGAGCTTGGTACGTCTGTACCTGGATCATGGCCCAAAGGGAGACGATAGCAGAACTTGCAGATCTAGCATGTTTGGGACTTGCACAACTGGTGGAAAGTACTGTAATACTCCATCCTCTGAGTTGAGCCAGAGTGGAAAAATACCTGACGAAAGTCAATTATCTCAGACCCTGTAAGCAGCAATTCTAGCAAGACCCTTTGAGCTCTGCTGGATCGCAATGGGCTGTGGCCAGCATCTCCCCTGGGTAGGGATGCTGCTCAGGCAAACACCTCGAGGACTGGAAGGCCAGGATGAGTCAACTCCCCATTGAGTTCCAGTTATCGCCCGCAGAGGAATGCTGATGGATTTTATTTGCTTTAAACTCAAAGAGGGAAATTTTAACTATAGGCTAGCGTCTCTTTCATCCACCTCTCTATAAACATATTAGCTCTTACAAGTGTGGATGTTCTTATATTGTACTGGATCTAAATATTTGTCCATGCACGTGTAAAACGGGGACCCATCAACTCATTGGATTTGCCTGTTGTGAAGGGAACTGTTGTCCTAATAGTTAAAACTCATATGTAGGTGTATGTACAACCCCTTAAGTTTGTGCTTATATGTATTGATTTAGGATACCTTGTAGTAATTTAGTGTGAATCTTGCCATCTTTGAATCTGTAACTAAGTCGCTGTTCAATTGTATTGTTCAATCATCTTGTAAATCCTTAAATCGGTTAATGATTAAGTGCTGCTAAAACTTAAGTCTTGATCTACCTCGGATCATTAATAAATTTTAAATTGCTGCTAAATCATAACCATGTCAAATATTTCCATCTGTGACAGTGTCTGAAAAATGTGATGAATGATAAATGATCATTTTAAAAGCCTGACTAAAGGTAAACACCAAAAGGAGAGAGAAGCTATTTAAATGAAAAGTTATGTTTGGCACAATAATCAGTGAATATAAACAAGTTCTTCATGTATTTAGGCTAGGAGTAAAAGATTTTAAAATCTTGAGTATTAAGACTACAGTAAAGTTTTTTGCTGATTCTGTTATCATTAGAAGGAAATTTTCTAACTTATTCCTATATGGAATTTTATGTCTTTAGGAACAATACATATGACAGCTGTTTGCAGGAGAAGGGGACTGGACTTAGTGTTTATCTAAAGAAAATGTTAGAATTTGGAAATTCACTTAATGTACAACCGTCTACATGAATTATGTTTCTGTATGGTGTGCAAGTTACATACATCAGTCATCCTCACATTTATTTTAAACTAACTTGGAAAAAAAGGAAAATTTGGAAATAAAACTAGTCTTTAATGCTTCTGCATAATTTTTTTAAATACAATGGAATATTTGGTGCCAGATGCTTTCAGTGAATGGCATTGTAGCTTATTACCTTTTTGTTACAAAGAGGTGGTGCATGCCAAAATGTGGCTGCTTGTTACGTACTTGAATAATGATCTGTGTGGTTGCTGTTGTGGCTATATGGTCAGCGCTCTAGGGTAAATGGATGTAAACAGAACTTGTTTTTCACTATCCATTCTGAATTTCAACCTGCATCTATAAGTATTCCATCGTCCCCTTTGAAGCACAGAAACAATGAGAACATTGCAGTCTAAGAATCCATGAGGTGCGCTCTCGGTGCTTGAACAAATTTGCATGTTGCTTTTGAATTTCTCTCCTGGCTACTAGAAATATGTGGTGTAGTTCCTAAGTTTCTTTGCTGAAGTGAAAGTGTTGTGCAAAATAAGCCTCTTCTGTATCTACAGTCTTGTCCTCTTATCTAATTGGTGGTATAGGACATAGGTGAGTATAATGCCATTCTGAGGGGCATAACTGGGTTTTAATCAGGGGTAGTAATGCTTCTTATAAACTTTGATTTGGCAAAAATGAAGTAACAAGTCTATATATACAAAACACAAACAAGCACGGAGCTTTTGTTGCATGCTTTTGATGTCCTTATTTTAATATGTTTGTTGCAAGTTTATAATTTGTACATTTTCCCAGTAATAATAGAGGAAACTACTGAAACAGCTTGTAGTAAGAAGTTCTGCTGCCTGGTTGTATACTGTATGGCATAATGTGCAACATGTTTTCTATAGAAGGTGATATGGCAAAGCCAATGCTGCTTATGTTTATATTAGTCAGGAATCGAATTAACATCTTTCTTTGCACTGAACTCAAGGCAAACTCTTTAGTTTTCTTATGTGTGAAGTCTGCAAAATCCTGTTAGTTATTACAGTAAGTTGTATGAGGTCTTGCTCAAAAAGGAGCCTGTTCTAGTGCTCAATCACTGTCACAGTAAAAACATGTTTCTTTACATTCAGAGGGAACCTCCTGTGTTTCCGTCTGTGCCCATTGCCTCTGGTCCTGTCACTGGGCACCACTGAAAAGAGCCTGGCTCCGACCTCTTTGCATCTTCCCTTCAGGTACTTGTACACATTGATGAGGTCGCCCTTGAGCTTTCTCTTCTCCAGGCTGAACAGTCCCAGCTCTCTCAGCCTTTCCTCATGTGGAAGATGCTCCAGACCCTTAATCATCTTCTTGGCCCTTTGGTGGACTCACTCCAGTATGTCCATGTCTCTATTGTACTGGGGAGTCCAGAACTAGACCCAGCACTGAATTAGAGGGGAAGGATTACCTCCCTTGACTTGCTGGCAGTACTTTGTCCAGTGCAGGCCAGTATACCATTGACCTTTGCAGCAAGGGCACTTCACTGGCTCTTGTTCAACCTGGTGTCCGCCAGGACCTTTTCTGCAAAGCTGCTTTCCAGCTGGGCAGCCCCCAGCATATACTGGCGCATGAGGTTGCTCCTTACCCAGGTGCAGGACTTCACACTTCTTATTGTTGAACTTCATGAGGTTCCTGTCAGCCCATTTCTTCAGCCTATCATGATCCCTCTGGATGGCAGTACAACCCTTTGGCTTATCAGCCACTCCTCCCATTAATGAAGATATTGAATAGGATTGGACCCATTATTGATCCCTGGGGTACATTACTACTTACTGGAGTCCAACTAGACTTCATGCTGCTGATCACCACCCTCTGGGCCCAGCCATTCAGCCAGTTTTCAGTCCACCGTCTACTTATCCAGCCCATACTTCATGAGCTTCTCCATGAAGATCTTATGTGAGATAGTGTCAAAGGCCTTACTGAAGTCAAGATAGATAATATCCACTGCTCTCCCTTCATCTACCAAGTCAGTCATTTAATCATAAAATGTTGTCAAATTGGTCAAGAATGACTTCCACTTGGTGAAACTGTGCTGATTACTCCCAGTCACCTTCTTGTCCTTCATGTGCCTGGAAGCGGTTTCCAGGATTAGTTGTTCCATCACGTTCCCAAGGGCTGATGTGAGGGTGACTGGAATGTAGTTCCTTACTGTCTTCCTTCTTGCCCTTCTTGAACACCGAAGTGACATTTACTGTGTTCCAGTCCTCAGGTACCTCTCCCAGTTGCCATGATTGTTCAAAGAACATCGAAAGCGACCTTGTGATGACATCTGCCAGCTTTCTCAACACTCGTGGGTGCATCCCATGAGAGCCTATGGACTTACATATGTCTAGTTTGCTTAAGTATTCCCTATACTTGAGTCTTGGTGCAGAGCAAGGAATAAACTTTATAAAGCAAAGTACTGTAACTTAAAGTTATAAAAATTATTTTCAAAATCCTTTTTTTGACTTCAAAGCTAGAGACATCTTAGAGATGTTTTAATTCAGCACCTTCTGAACATCGTGCCTATTAAGGTACTTACACCAAATTGTTAGTTTAAAAGAAAAACCACAACAACCAGAACTTGCTACTTAACATATATGTTCCAAAAGAGTGAATTTGTCATGCTATCTGGTTATTAACCTATTATGTGATAGTTCTAATGGTTAATGGATTGATTCTCAACTTTTTAGTACTTAATATAGCAAGAATAAATCTAAAAATATAGGTTTTGATTTTGCTCTCCTTTAGTTCAAAACCTGAAAAACAGGTGAAAAGCATTCTGGAGAAAGATATTCAATGGTAAATTTTTTTGTACTGGTATTTGGTGTGTTATACCTATGAAATGGAAATACTAAGAAAGGTTTAAAGATGTCACTATTTAAAAAGAATATTATGTTGGACACATGGGTAAATTTCTTGAATGTGAATGTTTTGCTCTTCAGCTCTACGTTTTAAGAATTAATGAATTAAGAAGAAATGTGGTAAAAATGTAATTACTCTGCTTTATATACAATCTGTGTGACTGCTCAAAGGAAAATTAGTATAAGCCAGATACGTTGCACTCCATCCATATGTTCCACATCAAAATCGCGTATTTTACATTATCTGGGTGTTAAAAGTATTCACATTTTTGGTTCCATTAATTTGTTAGGCTTTTATGAAATACGTTTTTGTTACTACCATTTTTTCAGTAACTGGTAGTAATCCATGAAGTTGGAGTAGCAAATTCAGAAGATACCTTACATACCATGCTTGATGATTTGCTGAACCTATGCTAGATTTTTAGCAGGGTTTAAACTGGCACAGAAGTTTGAGTTGATTTTTTTTTTTAAATGTTCTTGTATGTGTCAGCCAAAATTGGTGTTCATTTTTTAAAAATACTTTAGTCTGTGTGGATTGTTTTTGTAAAGTGAGCTATATATGTAGCAGCAGTAGATGTGTTAGTATAATATGTGGACCAGTTGCTTACTTGCTGTTTTTTAACAGTTCTTTAACTTTGCATATCTATAATATATGCTTAAACCTCTCGTGTTTCTTTGGTCTGAAAGCCCTGTTGAAAAGATATGCTGTTTAATGCATTATGAAAGGATAATTTGAACAGAATTTGGGAAGGATACCACTATAGAAAGTGACTTTGTATGCTGTTTACCTCTCGTTAACATTGCCTCCCTATTAAAATGCAAAACAAAGCTACATTTAGAGACCTTGTTTCCAGTAATTTAATATTTTATTTTGACTATTTTTTGAAGATTTTTTCGGATGTGGCTTGTTTTATTTTTCTAAACCAGTGATGGTTTTCATATATTTACGCTCCTATAAAAGCCCATACTTAGGTTTGCACAGATAAATATTTGAAGAGTTTGGTTTCCTTGGTAAAAAAGGCTTAGCTGTACTTTGATATGGGACAATCAGGTATGTGATACTTTTTTGCAGTGAATATATAAATGAGTGCATGTAATCTTTTTTTCTCAAATGCACATTGCTATAAAGCCTTCCATCGCTTGTCAGTACTTCCCTTAGATTACTCATTTCTGTGATAAAAATGACTAATTTTAGTGAAGACTAAGGTATCTAAAATGTGTACCTACACATATATATAGATGTATAATATGGCATAATATGTATGACTGCATATTTCTGTTATTTTCTTTGGCTGTTCTGTACACATGTGTGTGTTAGTACCTAGTTTAACGAGTATTTCGTTAACGGAGTAGATCTAAAACCAGCAGTGCGGGGAAAACATCCTTAGTCATATATAGGAACAACTAAGGAAAAGACATTGCACCTCTTCTAGATTCATGGTGCTTTAAAGCACTGGAATGTAGTACACCTACATGATTCCAGAATCCAAATTTCTCCCTTTTTTCATGAACATCTTCACCAAGGAAGATTGTGTATACCAATTCAAAACCAAGAACTTTTCATCAGGTAGATAACAGAACTGGTTATTAGCATTTCCATTTAATCAATTTTTGCCTTCAACTTTTTCTTTGCTCATTTTCTCTTTTCTCTACCATTATCTTAGGAATTTTGCTCTTACAGAATCCTTTCACTGCTTTATGGAAAGTTCATTGTGAGCTGAGCATATTCTCAACTCTCGATGGTATGCTTTGGGCAATTCTTTATTCAGAATTCTGCAGCAGTGGTCTCTCTGGAATGTTTGCCTAAGATGAAATAATTTTGTCATTGTGACTTGGTCAGTAAACCCATGTAGAACAAGTAATTCCTCTAATTTGATCTGTCTTAGGATGACTTGGAATATTGCAGATCTTTGTGTCTTTAAGAGCCAAACACTTTTGACAATGAATGGCAACGAATGAATAACACAACATAAGGTTAAGTTTCAGTACCCAAATTTAAGATTTTTCCATGTTATAGCAAAATTGACTGTAGAGAGTAGACCTGTGTTGCCCTTCTTTAGTTCTAGTTTTTCCCTTCTACCTTGATAAATAGCAGGAAAGGCTTTGATAAAACAAGCATGTTTCTGTGGTAGACATAATTATCTTCTTGGTGTGCAAAGATTTCTCAAATTATAATAGGTTTTGATTTTTGATATTGCTTGCAGGCCAAAAGCACTGTGTTTATCCCTATCAGGATCTGTCACCTCTTACCCCAGGTAACTCAGTCAAGTTTCTGAAGAGTGTAGGAATGAAGTTACTGCTTACTTAAGGAACTAAAGCTACATGGGACTTGAACCTTATATCTTCTGCTTTCAGAGGCCCCTTGAAACTGCTGATAGAATGCTTTCATCAGTTGGTGAAAATGTGGAGGTTCTTGTCTGACATCAGTTCACATAAGTTTGGAAAGATTCCAGTTAATCAGTGATTGGTCTTTTATCCCAGTAGACCACTTTTCTGAGCATACCTGACATTCCTACCTACAGAATTACATTTGAATTAGCAAGTGCATCTGCCAGGAAAGAAGGTGCTTTTGTGAACCCCAGGGGTTAGGCATGCCTAATCTTTTTAATTAGGAATCAATTTAATTTTAATTCATGTAATTTTATTAATTATGTTTAGTTGGGAACTAGGCCTAAAGCCTAGTTTTGTTTTAGCTCTCTGAAGCAATTTAGGTGTGTGCTTAATCTCAGAAATCAAAACAATGAAATGTAACTCTCTAGTCAAGCAGCGATTGTGATTTTGTGATATTAGAACTTGTTGCAAGGTGGGCAAGGTAGATTCTCCTTGCTGTTGGAGCTCGTTCTGGCACAGCTTGGGACAGTCTTGCAGTGTAGGTAAATATTCTTCTCTGAGGCAGATAGTGATTGCATGACAGTGATCTTAGGTGTTCACAAAACACCATGTTTTGAGTAGAACTGCTATCTGTCCCCATTCCAAAGACTTCATTAATTTTTCTTCCTGCTTGCTGGTTGCAAGCTGCTGCACATATACACATCATTCTGTGTGCGCGCAGCATCCACCGTATGGGATATCTGCGTTTGGTATCATTTCAAAGATGGCAACCCATGTCTGGGCTGAGGCTTCTGAATTCAACATTTCACAAGCCAGTGCTTAATTTTTTCTTTAGTAATAATATTTAACTTCAGGGAGTTGACTGTATAGGCATCCCTCAAATGACAGTTACGGGTCTGCTCAGTCAGTCAAGTTTTCTTCAGAACACATTTCTTATGTTCCCAGACCTACCTGCATCCTCTTCAGCCTCACACTCGTTATAATTCAGAAATAAAATATTTAATTACCAAAAATCCCAAGTAAAATAAAATATTAATTTATTTTACTTGGGGCAAATTTCCACTAGCCCTCTTTACAAGGTATTTTAGCTTCAGTTAGTTGGCATATCTCCACATAAATCAGGAAATACTTGGTGCTTGATATTTTTGGCAGGTTGTTTTTTAGCTGTTATTGTTCTGTGCCTTTGATTTTAGATCTTTATCATTTCCAAAGTCATGTTGACCGCACAATATGAAGTAAAATAAAAAGTATAATTTGTATCTGTTGATCAATTTATGTGTACAAATAGCATATATATGTCTTCTGAGTACACATACTTAACATGGTGCGTAATGTGTTAGATTATTTGTGTCAATAAAATTTAAATTTGGAAAAGGATAGCTTTCCTGTAGTTTTTTAGTCACAGCTTTTAAAGTTAATTGTAATAATTATACTGGCAAAGTAGTAAATTTTCTTATTTTGAGTACCATGGATCATTATTAATCTAGTATTCACTGTGTAATAGCCACAAAACATTATTACATTGATAAAACTGTGCTCAGTATTCTAGAACAAAATCTGATTTTGACTTTGTGTCAACAAAACAACCTCATATAAATGTTGCCATAGTTCCAGAACTTTATTAAATGTTCTTTATTTACCTTCTTGGTAACACTACCAATTAGTAACCATAAAGCTTACATCCCAAATAGGTGTGTTAAACTTACTACTTTATAGCTAGCTTTTTGGATTCTTGTGATGAAATGCTTATGGTAACGCTTGCCTGCAATGTCTCCTTTCCCATCAGATTCATCTTCTCCTACAGCTGTGGGGCTCTTGTCATCTGCTATTTCCCAAGCCACAATTTCCTCATCATTTTGTGGCTAAAACCCAAATCTTGATGATCCTTTTCCATCTAGTTCAACGTTGATCTTTCATCTTCTGCATTCTTTTAACCAGAAATCTTTTGCCAAAAACCTGACAAGATTGTACTGGGCGTCATCAACAGCAGCATCAGGCTTGATTTCAGTGAGCAAAGATGAAACAGCTGTTTCATTGTCCAGATCAGCGCTCAAGCACTCAATATTTGGTCATAATTTTTTCCAGCTTTGTCTGGCTGTGATAGCCTTGATGTTTTTCACTATATGACTAGTGGTGTAACTTATTATTATTTTGCTGATCCCTTTCTTCAGTGGTTCAGAAATAGATACCGCTTCTTCAGACAGTATTTCCATCCTATTGTCTTTTGTACTGTTTTGTATTGTCTGTGTTCATTCTTCAGAAACTCTTGCTTCACTTTGGCAAGTCAATGTTCTTGCAATGTTACGTCCAGAATTGCCAAATCATGGCTCAACAGTTGCTGTCATGGGAAAGCTGCAGATGGCTTTGCCTCATGAAAAGTAGTATCAGATAAACTGCTAAATTTTGAAAACAAGTGATGTAAAGAGTCTGACGAAAGTTTACAAAACTTCAGACTCTTTCTCTGTATGCATATGGGAAGTATTTCTGTGGTGTAAAATTTGTCTTTTCAAAGCCGATGGGTTTTTTGTTGTTATGGCTAGAGGACACCAAAGTGGCATGTTACTGTATTCCAGAATGACTTTTTAGGGCTTTTAGAGACAAAGCTGATGACTGTATGTGCAGAGGGAGGAGGAGAGATGAGAGTTCTGTTTGTCATTGACATTAGTATTTTCCTATTAACTTTGCATACCACTGCATATATAAGTTGATTGTTTTCACTGGAGTAGGATTAAATAGTTGATTGTCTTTCTTATTTTAATTTACTTTTATAGTGGAAAATAGTGAAGGCGTTTGGAAGTCATTCTCCTTCAATTAAATGATTTTTCTGTTTGTTTTGGGGTTTTGTATGTATGCACGTGTTGCACACTGCTTGATTCAGTGATCTGTTTTCTATTGGAGAAAATTTACAAGCACATTGCCTGCCTCACACGAATTTGTTTCCCACAGTGATTCCTAATGCAACGTGTGAGGTTTCTCATTACCCAGCTATATGGATTACATTTTCACTCCAATACCAACAAAATTAAATTACACAAAAATTGATTAAGATGCAAGTAATCCTGATGTCTGATCTTTAGAAAAAAACATTTGTCATCTTTAAATGATAAGCCCCTGCAAAATCAATGGTAGAAATACTCTGCATTTGTCAACTGGGATACCTCTGCAATTTACATAGCAGCTAATGCTACAGCAAAGTGTTAACAGCCAACTGCACAGCAAAGTTGAGGATCCAATTTTTTAAATGATTTTGTCTTTTCTAGCTCACGTTAGTAAAAAAAGTAACAACAAAGCCAATAGACTGTATTCCTTTGTGGACCTCCAGTTCCAGAACCCATGTGGATTAATACACGTCACTGTCTTCTAATCGTAAAATAAGGGTGCAGTCCTTCAAACTAGAATTTAATGCCTTCAGTTTTGTTTAACAGTGTCATAGTTTATTGATATGCTTGAAAGACAAAACACTTCAAAATCAGTAGTGGTCAGAATTAAATTCTATATTTAAAATGTAAGGAACAGATATAATAATGTATAAATGACAATGCATCTTTTCTTTTGAAGTTTAATGAAGGTTGGTAAATTTCTTTGCAAAACTTTGAGATCTTCATATCTGGCTAAAATTTTCCAGTTTCCATTAAACTTTTAGGTAATTATTTTGCTTTGGTGATCTTCCAGGTTTATTCATAAGCATTTTGATTAGCTAACAAGCATGGTATTTTGAGTTAATAGATTATATTTCACTTTTGTTATCACAGAGCTTTTCTTTAGACTAACAGAACTAACAAAGAATTACAAGTGCAAGTCTGAATGTAGCATTTCAGAATTTGTTTTCAAAATATATGTGCTCCAATCATTGTTTCAAGTTGTCTTCTATACATTTCAAAATATGTAGTTTAAGACATGCTTCTCATGACAATGTCATAATTCAATATTAATGTGTTTTGGTTTTGAGTGGTTCACAAGGCACTACTTCTTCTAGCAGTCTGTAGGAACTGTTCCACTCGGTGTGTCAGTAACTCGAAAAAAAGAGGATGAAGCATCAGTTGGAAGTGCACCTTTGGCAAGGCAGCAGTCAAATCAAGCCTCTGAGTATGCCAGCAGTCCTGTCAAAACAAAAACAGTAACAGGTATGTATGATCACTTAATTGAAACTAGCCATTCTGCCTTTGCAACCTCCCTCAATAACATGCATCCATAATTGAACAGCATCAGCTGCGCAAATACTGTGGAACAACTTTCAGTTTTAAAGAAATATTCTCCTAGAAAAATACAACTTTTTAAATTAACAATAATCAAACTTGCCATTTTGAAATATATTTTTAATTTTCTTCTCATTTTCATTTAGGTCCTATCTTTGGGGCCTTGATAGTTTCATGTAACACATTTTCGAAAATGAGATAAAGGACATGTGCTTTCAATAGAATATCTGCTATTTGCCTTGATATTTAATATTTTAGTCCATAATTTTATCTGTCTTTATACACTGTGATTAATCTCTTTGATTTCAATCAGTCTGTTCACATTGCTTAAAGTCTGGCATGTATGGAAGTCAAGATTTGTGCATAAACAGTTAAAAGTCACTGTTTTCAAAATCACTCTCCCATAGGAAATGTATTTGTTGGCACTTCTGTTTCTGGAGCTCAAGAAATTATTAAATTTAGGAATATGTTCTGGCCACTTAGAAGTGCTAAAGCTAAACTTCTTTTTTAATTAGTTATCACTAATCAACATGATATGGCTTTCTGGGGGGGGGATTTTCTAGGCTATTTATTCTTATAGTACTGTCTGCAAGTAGTAAAGTAGGAGATCATCCAAAGAAAAGTTACTATCCAGCTGAGACTTTTAGTAATCCTTCTGAAATAGAGTGAACAAATTCTCTTTTCCTTTGCATTGATGTTTATTTCCAGATAATCATGAAGTACTACAAGATGTTGTCTGCTGAAACTGAGATTACGATCTTGTGTGTTAGTTGTAGGGTAAATTGTTATTTTGAGATTAAAAAGGACTAAAACCAGACAATTTGTTTGCTGAATATTATGTGAGTTGCCATATTATCATTGGTAGTAAAATAATAGATTAATTTCAAAGAATTCTTTCTATTTAATTTATTAATATCCTTTATTTTTACCATTTATCCTTTTATTTTTACCATTTGTTTATGAATTTCCTTTATTTTTGCCTGTAATGAAATGACTGTACTAAGTATATTCTTCTTTTAACTGTATTTGTCACCTGTTCTGCTTTATCAACATCATAAATTATGTTTTGTTTCTTCTTGAGTTTAATTCTACCCGTGCCTGTCAACAAAGCACAAACATGTAATTCATTAGAGAAACTCTTGTAATTTTGAATATTTGACATTCAAAACAAGCTATTTGCATGAACGGGTGCTAGATTGGTTTGTGTTAATTACCAATTTATAAAAGTATGCATGTAGTTTGCAGAAGCAGCTTTGTACTTGAGTTTTGAAAATTAGTGTCCCAGTCTGGTATCTGCTCAGCTTGGTAGCCAGTTTTGATCTTCAGCCTTTATTATTCTTCACCTCGAGTGTTTTCTTGTAGTAACTATCACACCAGAATACTCTACTAAAAGAAAATGTTATTGTTCAAAATCTAGAAATACTGTGTCAGTTTTGCTGTTGTTTTGGGTTTTGTGTGTGTGAGAGTGCAGAAATGGTAAAACAAAATGATATATTATAAGTAACATACTAAAAGCAAAAGAAGGATTTCTGTGCTTCTCTGTAAAACAACTTCGTGGCATAGAGTTTGATACTAATAAATGAAAGGTGATAGTACTAATTCTCTCGAGATAACATTGACTAAGCATTTTCTTTTTTGAATGAGCAGCAGTCTTTTAAAGAGGAAATTACTAAATTTGATTTCTTTAATTATCAACTGTTTAAAATTGGTTGAAAAATTTACTGTTTTTTAAGTGAAGCTACATAGATATCGCAGAGGGTCTATCTTTGGTTGGTTTTTTGTTTTTGTTTTTTTTAAGATGTAGTGTGCCTGACACAGCTGGTTTGAAGGCTAGCCTGTGTTTTTAAATGTCTACCTATTTGTTATACTCTGGAGATAAAATACCAGTTGTAATATACCTGAAGTACTTGAGATTTACATGCAAAAATGGGGAATGAAAATATAAAATGAATGCCAAAGAGCAAAATCCATGTATACTAATGAAATTATTTAAAGGGATGCTACCTGTCTGCTCCATAGACCACGCAGATTTCCATGTCATACTACAGTGCCATGCAGGCTTGTTTCTATATAGCCTCCTGAAACTTCATGCGATGTTAGAAGCTTTTCCTGTAGAGTTCATCTTCTGCCTTGTTTGACAGAATTGGCTTTGCACTGGAAGATTCAGGGGACAGTAAAAACTAACACGTATGTTGTGGCACCAAAAAAAAGTCTCTGCTTTGATTACAAAGCCACCAGTTACAGTGGTTAGAAAAGGTTGGATGAATACAAGCGTGAAAGGTGAGATCTCATTCTCAGAGAAGTTTCAGTGGATCTTTCCTTTCACAATTTGTTTCTTTACAGGCCTATAATGTGCTGGAATATGATGAATGAGTGACTAGCTTATTAAATTAAAATAGAGTGCCTGTGATTCTTTTCCTTTCTAATTTTTCTAGGTCACTCACACAAATTTTTGCTTTATTTCCTTTTTTTTTAATTTCACCTACTTTATGTCTGAGTTTCCTTCCATTCGTCTCACCTTTTTAAACGAATATCATACTGATTATAGGTCTAGGATGTATAATGCTGCCTATTGTATGAAAGCATTCTAGGTAAATGATCTAGGCAATGATCCTTGTAAACCTCGTATTTCTAAATCATCAAGGCTAGAGCTACAGATGCCTTAAGCTGTCAGAAAACTGAGATTCCTACATTGATAGCAACCACATATGCAGTCTTTGCAGATTGAAAGCGCTTGTATCTTAAAATCTTGCTATTCAGGTGGTGATTTTGAATTTTTCCTCTTCAAATCTAGCATGATCTCAGCAGTTACTCCCTTGAGAACTGCTAGAAACCAACCCTATGTATTAAATGAAAGCAGTTTGTAATCACAGCTGTAAAATGATTTAAAACATTGATCTTGAGTGCAGTGTATTAGTTAATGGCTGCTGAGACCTTGCCAAAAATGAAGCATGGGAAAAGAACAAAACTACTATTTATATGGTATCTGTCTGTGAAAATCCAACGTTTCTGTTCTTAAGTCTCAAATTGTAGTTATTTATAAATCTCGTTAACCTCAGAGGCTTCAAAAACAGAGTAATATGATAGAATATATGTTTTAAATTTTGTATGATGTGGCTGTGAGCAAGCAAGGTGATAAAGAAAGAATATTAAAAAAAAAGAAGTATTTACCTCAGTCCCTTCATCTACCCACTTCTCCCATTCAGCAATTCAGCAGCTCCTAGTTCAAAGAAAAGTGATCTGTAGACCCGTAGCTAGACATAGAAATATAGCTGTTATGCCTGGATAGTGGCAAAATGATTGCTATGTGTGTGTATAAATATGTGAGAGAGAGATATATATCATATGTAGCATACCTGTACAGGAAAATATTGTGGGCTGCAGTAGATGGATAAGGCAGTCTTTGAAAGCTGTCCTGTGCACACTATTGAATAATGATTAAAGCCAAAGTGTCTGTTTACACACATTTGAGATGGGTGCTCATTTATTACTAAAAGACCTTGTAGATTTCATTCATATTAACTTCTTAAATTTTTATAATTATTTTCACTTTGTTTGAAAAACATAATATTTTCCATGCATAAAGATGAAATTGGTTTTTGGGGGTTTTTTTACTGCCTGCTAGTGAGGTCTTTTTGTAGCCATTACATTGACATTTAATTTCACCACCATCTACCGGGACATCCAACGTTTAGCAGTGCTTGGAAGTAACCATGATATCCCAGGCACAAATTCAATACTGTCTTGTGAGGTATAACCCAGTGACTATGGCATCTAATTTTTCAGTAACAGTAGAAAAGTAGCCTCACACATGCTCTTGCGTATGAGGAATGCTTTTAATGAAAGAAGCTACTTTAGAGGGGCTGAAAAGGTTATTAATTTTTTTTTCTCACTAGAAATCCTGAAAGTTGACTTTTCTTACAGCCACAGAATAGGGAGGTAAGTGGAATTTAATGCGTCATCTGAGAAGTCACGAACCTTTCAGCAGTAGGCCCTATAGCCTCTTACAAAGGCACCTGAAAATTAAATGCCCTGTCCCATAACTGAACGTGCACTTGTCACATAAAATTTTGCTGATCCCTGTTATGCAACAGCCAAGTATTTGGTCATGGTACAAGGGGTGACTGCATTTCAGCCATGTCCTGAGTGTATATCAGGGCATATGACAGCAGGCAAGTGGTTTTCAACACTAGGTCTAGCGCCTGTGACCAGAGATTGCTCTATTTTGTTGCTTGGTGGACAGATTGCAAGGGCATTTGCAAAAGAGAATGAAACAATGGTGGGTTTTGGACAGCTTTTTTTCCATAGGCCACGTTCATCAGGTCCGCAGGTGAGAGAGCATGCTAGTCATTTAATTCCACTGCAATTTCAGTATTACCATGGATTATCAGTCCCAAATTCAAAGCTGAAAAGAGAATCCAGCATTGTTTCATTCAGCAGGAAGTGTGTATGTGCTGCATAAGAGTATGTGCTTATGGAGAGAAAGATAGGACATGAAATCATGCCAGTTTGGAAAAATCTCTTACTTGTGTTTCTGAAACACAGACATTTTGTTCTGTGGAACTGTTCTTAGAAATAATTAAAGAGTTTTCAAGTTTCATAAGTGCTAAATTACACCTGGTCTAGTATTTGTATTTCAAGCAGATGGACGATGGTGTCATAACAAGGAAGTTCAAAACTCTGTCTTACATAGCCTTTATATTCTCTGTCCTCTATAAATTGTCTGATTTCTAATAAGGACAGAGCTCCCGTTGCCAATTTCTACCTTCTTTACCCTGCTTACTTATTTTCCCAGAGCTTGTAGAAACGTAGTATCTTTGAAATATTTATCCTGTCGAACTTGATTTGTACTGACCAGCAAATGCAAAAGGAATTAGAGGACGAGCAAATGAGTTGCATGCATATGCATAGAGTATATTCCATAGGAGAACAGGCAAAGAAAGATCCCCACCTTTCCTTTCAATCACTTCCTAATATTTGATGGTGTAGATATAACAACACACTTGTAAGTTGGTTGTTAGATACTTACTAAACTGGAACTTCTTGGTTGTTATGGGAAGTGTTAGTAATTTGATTTTGAAAGCTTTACACAAGTAATTCTTTAAATTCCTTCAAAGTGTACACACAAGATATTCTGAACCACTCTTAAGTACTTGTCCATAAAAGTGGAGAAAAGAGGAAGCTTTAAATGTAGACATGTCTCTATTTTATTTAGACCAACCGATGCGGTGTTAGTGGTTTTATTTGAAGTTTCATCTTAAATTAATAAACTTTCTGTTGAGTACAGTGTAGCAGAATATCACCTGTATGTAGCAACACTGGATGCAGGTACTGGTTTTTTTCCTAAAGTACAGCTAGAATGCTGAACTAGATTCCTGCTAAAATGAGCTGTTGGAATGCAGAAAAACTGACAAATGTGAGAGAAGTCTGGCTGCTGAGAAATCAATGGATTACCTGAAGTATTTGAATTAGTAGGTCGCTATTTCTGCTCAGTGAACTGAATGATTATCGTTTATTCATGCCTGCTATGAAATTTATGACTGGTGAATTATTTGGGAAGATGAATGAAATTAAATAGTTGCTAAATAGGTGAAGTAAAATATAGGAATTTAAATCTGATGCTCATTTACCTAGGGTGCCTGAAAATACTAGGATTTTTATGTTTTTATAAATGGGGTTTAGTTCTTGGAAGGATTGTTTAAAAGGAATGTCTCGAGGCACAGGTGATTTATAGTAACTTTTAAATGGCTGGACAGTCACATACCTACATTGAAAAATAATTCTTCTGAGTTTTCATAGCTAGTAAGATGTTTGACTTTTGTGTTATGATGGCATGATTTCTTCAGTTCAGTGTGTGGATTTCAAAAACATTAGTAACACAAAGCCAATGTAGTATAGCAAACCCGCTTTCTGTATGGAGAAATTCAAAGTTGAGAGAGAAAGAATGGGTGTTTATTTTTAGATTATATTTAAAAGACTAAGGAACTTTCAGTGTATTATTAAAAAGGCAGAAAACTAGGCAGAATTCCTCCTGCATTTACCAGAATACTTCATGGTATAAAATTTATTTGGAATGCTAGGCAAGATTAAGATAAATTCAGGCATGGTCTTTAGATATGAACACACATATAACACATTTTTGTAATTACTAATATGGTAGCTCAGCTTTGCCTGTGAAAGGCTGTTATTGATTTGTACAAAAGTGTCAGTCCTTTTTTTAGTTTTGTTCCCAGAATTAAGTAGGTATTTTTTGCCAGAAATAGTGCAGTGATTGTTAAGAATTTGGTGGGAGAAAATGCTGACCATAGCCATTCCCTAGCCAACCCCTGCTTTCACACAGAAAGATCCTTTTTGCTTGTGCAACAATGTTAATACCGCATTTGTCTTTGTTTACTGACATATGTTTACTCCAGAAAAAGGCATGTTGGGTAAAAAGTCAAAAGCCTCTGTATTTTAACGCTTATTCTGCTGCTAACTCATTGAATGGCCATTCTAATTTAGTCACTACACCTCTCTGCTGCTGTTTCCCTGAGTGTAAAGGACTTGCTGTGGCTACTTGTCAGGGACTGTGTGGCTCAGTTATCCTCTTGATTGATAAAAGTAATCTATTATCTGCACCATTAGTAAAGTAGAATGCAAAAATGGTCAAAGCCCAGTAAAGAAATTACTTATGCAAAGACTGTCCAGTATATGGGCAAATATATTGCGTATTTTTATGAGCTTAAAAGGACTTCCTGCTGTTATTTAAATTAATTTTTCATTCTCAAGCACCCTGATGAAGAGTGCAAACTTTTTTACATACAGATCGTCATAGTCTATCCTTAGAAAAAAATCTGTTACATGAATAATTCAAATATCATTCATACAGGAATGGGGGCATGGGGAATAACTTCTCTTACGATACTGCAAAAATAAAATTTGAATATTTATTAAACACTTTTGATGAATACTGATGGTTTAGAAAATACTGGTAAATACAGCTTTGAGCTTCACCTAATGCTTTCAATGAGCCTGCTACTTGGATTAACTTTTAATTTTTAAATTGAATTGTGGGAAAAAATAGTACATTAAGAGAGAAAGTATTTTTAACAAGATATTCCTCTGTGGTTTTGCAATTTCTTATGTATGTATAATGTTTTAATTCAAATCATGGAACGAAATTATTGTATGGAAATGTATTCTGTTGAGAACAGAATTAATTTCTTTGGCCATCATATATCTATACACAAAAGTGTGAATCATTTGTAATTCCTTCATATATCTCTATATATGGACATACATATTTAGATCTGTTGTGTTTCAAATACAAAAATACGTAGACTTATGAGGAAAATTGGAATGCAAACCTAAGGACAAACAAGCTCCTATATAACAAGTTTCACGGAATTTTTACTTTTGCATTTTATTATACATAGAAACCCAAACCCGCTAGTTTACAGAAAAGAACAAGTAAGTTTTAAGTAGGTGGTGGGGTTTTTTTCAGGGGATTCCCTTTTGTTTTGTTTTACATATGAAGAAAATAATCTTCGTGCAAAAAAAATCTGTAGGCCATTTAGATTTTTTCAGAGTTGTTTGAAGTTTCAATTTTCTCCTCCACTGCATTTTAATCTAATTTCTAATCCCTTAGACCCCTTGATCAGTTCTTTAATGTCTTGCGTTTGTTGCAAACACCTTGGTATTTTTGTTTTTATTTCCTATAAAAAGCCATATTTAATGCATGAAAATGTGAATAGATATTAAGAAATTCCAGTGAGTTCTTTGACACTACGGAGACTACTTCTGATTTTAGCAGAGGAACAATCTTTCCAGAAAAAGCCATGTAATAACAGTATACTTTCCTTTGATTTCTTTCTTCTTTTAAATACTATTAATGTTCTTGTGTGTTGCTGTCATGGCCTCTTAGTAGCTATGATTAGTTTGCAATCAGATTTTTCTCAGCTTAACTCAGTTCTGATGTGTGAGAAGCTGTATGTCAGGTGATCTGATGTGGGAAGGAAAGCGTGCCCAGCTTGTTGAGGTCACGTGACAGATGTATTTTGAGTATGGTCATACCATAGGATGGTGGAGAGGTTATCCTACTGCAGGCTGCTGCGTGGGCGCCTGTGCAGGAACCTTGTCTTTCAGTAGATGCTCTCTGAGCTTTTGGGAATCCCTGAGAGTATGGGTTTGTCTGGGGCAGGATAGCCTTTTCCAACCAGAGAGAACCAGAAAGAAACTGCTGTGTTCTTAATGCATGAGGTATCTGAGGCACTGAATATTAATAGCGCAGGATAGCACTATTCTCCCCAAATATCTTTTTATTTTTAAAACTCTTGAGTATTTTATGGATCGGACTTCTAAAGCAACCAGTTCCCAGTAGGCTAAAAAACATAAAGAAGGAGGCATACGTCTATATAAGAAAGACACCTCTATCTAGAATTTATACCTGTAAGTCTTGCTTAGTGTCATCCCCTACAAAGATAGTATGTTTATAATTAATTTTGCAGGATTGCCACTTGGAACACCTTCTATACTTTAGCCATAAATTGTGAAATGAATTACAAAAACTGCTGCTTCTGGTAGCTCAATCCTGATTGATCTGATCTGTCCTTTTAAAAAAGTCTGTTCGTTACTAGTGTGTGTTCTGAAATGGATGGTGAGTGTGGTAGTCTCTGATAGTTGATTGAAATAGTTGTGGTGTATATTTTTGCAAAAATATCAATCACACAATATGGGACTATAAGATAAGAGTAGGAACATTTTATGTTCCCGTACACTGGTTTTCTTAAAAATTCAACTTGTACGACCTGAAGCAGCCCCCTCTCTTTTTTTTTTTCCCTCATCAGTTTGTGTTTCCTACAAATCATATTTTCTGTCTAGCTATTGCTGACTGGCTGCTGGCTTCAACACAAGACTGATTACAGTGCCAGGAAATGTTCCTAGATTTTGAGTTCAGTAGTAGCTGAGTAGCATAATTATTTTAGGAGATTAACCTTCATACCGAGACCGATGGAACTGATCCAGTCTACATGTCTACTATAGAGGACTAGCCAAACACACATGATAGCCACACCAGACTACTACAGTCTCTTAGCAACTGTCACCTACTGATGGCCTTGCCTGACAGGGAATTAAAACATTGTTCTGTCCCAGCATCCCTTCAGACAAAATTCAGGTACTTACCAGTACAGGAAAAAAATGAACAGAGGACTTCTTTTTAGGAGTTACTTCTTCTTTCCACTCTGAGACGCTTTTTTACTTCTCTGTTTTTATTTTTACTTTCTCTATTTTCCACGATTTCTGGTTGAATGGTTCCTTATCTGTTTGTTGGGTTTTGAGACTTGCATTTTTTTGGTCGTCTGGTTGAGTATGGGGTATTACAGTGAGGCTGTTGTCTATCGTGGATATTCCTGGAATTTGAATCAGCTTTGCAGGTTTGAATTGTACATATATAGAGAGAATCAAGGGGTGCTTTGGCCAGCTAATTTTATTTTTAATTCACAGATAGTGGTTTCTGGCATTAGAAAGTTGATTCCCCTAATTGAGAAAGAATTAGCAGAGCGTGTGCTTCCCAGTGAACAAAACATGGGAGACTGGAACAAAACCTAGCTTTAGATCTCACTCATGAGGAATGCACTTGTTCAGTGACATAGGATGTTGATACTGCCTGCTGATTATGCTCTAAAATATATAATTTTGTATTTTATTTATCTTTTCAACCTGACCTTAAGCATTCCTGCCTGTGAGATTTCCAGAGTCTTACAGCGACTTTGTATACCATTCTCACCCTTATCTACACTTTTATTCTGGAGTTCTATGCTCCAGTAACTCTTCTATTCTAATAATTCTTGATACTGAAGCTGTTTCTAATTCTTACCTTGTAATATATGTAGTGTAGGGCCTGACTACACGGAGAAGATGGTGTGAACTGAGGCAGGGTAAGAAGTTAAAGCAGAACAGCTATTCCTCACTGAATGTCTTTGTTTTCACTGAATCCATTCATGAAGTGGATGGACTTACTGCCTGGCATTGAAGTGTCCACATGAGAAAATGTTATGACATAGCTACTCCACGCTACTTCTCCGTATGAACAATTTACTTGTTTGTTTCTCCAGCCCAGCTGACAACAAACAGTCCTGAAATGTCATGCTTTTTACATTCCCATGATCCAATTTTTGTTCTTTATCATTCTAATAGATCTATAATTGGAGCCAGGAATATCTGAGAGGACTAATTATACTGCAGCCATAAACATTCTCTTTCATTCTTTTGACTAGCTCTGTTTTTGAATCTTTTGATTCCTCATCAGTTCAAAAAAGTTAATGTTTCTCTTTTCAGATCATTAGAAGTACTATTTATTGAAAGATTTTGTCTGGAATATTAATCAACTCTGGTCTCTTCTAGTCTTGATGGGAAAAATGTCACAAATTCCTCAAGTGGCATTAACAGTGCACGGTCTTGGCAGATATTCACCTCTTAGATGTTTCACTTTTAATTTCTTGCATGTTTCCTTGCATGACCAAAACTGTCTGAAGACCCAGTGATGCATATCAAGGGGCATATACTTTTGCTCACCTGAGTTCACTTGATAGCGTAATTCTGTTTTAAGAATTTTTCTGTAGTTTGTATGCCACAGACTTCTCCTAGGTGTATAGTTGGGAGGCATAAATTGTCACACTTGCGCTGATTTCAGTTTAGTTTAAAATGAAGTCGTGAAGACTTCATAATTTATTCCTGCAGTTTTGTCAGCTCAACAACATGTGGGTCAAAACTGGAAATATTAAAGAAGCTGACAATAATTTAGTGGGTATCCCAAAAGACAAGAAGGAGGATATTGTGTAAGAGATGACAGGAGGAACTGTGTACCACTCATACGGTCTTTAATGAATTTGTAGTTATTACTTGCTCTCATCACTAGTCCTCTTTTGAAGTTCTACTGTGCTCATATTCAATTAAATGCTTCTGTTACCTAAAATCTTTTCATATTGATGTTAATAAAAAACTAACAATTTAAGGAAATTTCTCTTTTTACTAGAATACATTGAATTTTCCTGAAATACTTCACACTTTAGTACTTTTAAGCTTGACAGAGTAAGAAAATGGTTTAATTTTTATGCCTTTTCTTTTTTTGGAAGCATACTCAAGTTTTTGTTAAGTGAATTTTTCAAAGAAAACAAATCAAAGACTGTAATTTAATATGAGCTGTCTTTCATGTCTTACAAGTTTAGAAAACTAAAACCTTTTTTAGATTACACTGGCAGCAATGTATGTGAAACCTCTTGGATTGCTATTCCATCATCCAATAGGTTATGACACTTTGAAAACTGTCTTAATTTGCTTAGGTCAAGCATTCTTCATAATATTTTCTTAACAGTTTACATTTAAAAAGTTTAAGCATTTAATTTAATTGCATTTCTCACCAGGCTTAACTGATACAGTTGTATTGCCAAGTTTAAAACTAATAATAGACACACTATTATTATGTCCACAGTGAGATAAATAGTGAGAGAAAATCTCTTTTAGAATTTAAAATAAGTAATCCTTTTCTTTGCTACCAGTAAGTATATTATTAAGTTATATATTCTTTGTGTAACTGAGTTTTGTTGTTTGCATTAGAATCTCGTCCTTTGTCACTTCCTGTGAAAACCATGCTGAACTCATCTGAAAGCTGCAGAAGTCCTGAAGAAAGAATGAAGGAATTTATTGGAATAGTGTGGAATGCAGTTAAACGCCTTACACTTCAGGTAAGATGAAAAGGAAGTGAAAAAAACCCTATGTCCTTATGATACTTTTTATGCAACCTGGTGCTTTTTATTAGAGGTTTTTTAGAGGAGCTCCCAAGTTTTATTGTCTTATTTCAGTAGTTTCACAGTCTGAGAGAATGAAAAATAAAATACAGGTTTTTGTTAAATTGGGCAAAGAATGCTTTGGGTTTAGAATATTAGTTTTCAAAATACTTTTTTATATCTAAAGGGAAGATCCTTAAAAAAATTATATGAAGAAAAAATGCTTATCACACTTTTCTGTATTATAAACATAGCTATACACCTTTTTATCCATAGTTAGGTTTGCAGAATACCTTCCTTTCTGAAAATATTTGGGGGAAAGTGTGTATGATAAGTACTTTCTTGGGGTGTATGATACAATATGATGTTATACAGTGATGTCTCAGCTGCTTACTTGGCTACCTTTTTGTAAAGGACAAGTAGACAACCATTCAAATTAAACCGTTTCTTCCTACACTGCTCTAAATTGTGATTGCTGATCAGTAAAAGCCGAGTTTTCATGTAGCAGTATATATGCATGCTATGTGCAAAAAAGACCGTGTTAAAAGTCTAGTGTTAAGATTGCATGATCAAATACTAGGTGACTTAGAAATGCTGGAATTAGGATTCTGTTCTTCCAGGTATATATCAAGTGCCTGCTTAGAAATTACCCTAATTCAGAATTACTATAATCTGTGCCTTTTGAACAGGACATTCTACGAGACTGGTATTTTGTGGGTACACCAGCATATAGTAGCAAAACTGGTTTTATGTTAAAATAAAATTTTAAAAAATACAAACTTCCCCTATTTCTGGCAGAAGGTAATCTTTGAATGCTTGTTCCTTCTTCCTACCAAGAACTATATTTATTTATATACAGGCTCATCCCAGAACCTGTGTCTGTTTTCCTCCTTGTTCATGCAGAAAGTACTTTGGGCTCAAAATATTAGAAAGTTGGAAAGTTGAAGTTTTGCCTGAGCCAGAACTTCAGACTTGTGACTTGATTGCAGAACGTACTGAAGTTGAGGAGATGCTTTCTATTAACTCTACTAACCTACTTAACTCTACTTAACTCTAACTAACTAACCAATGCACAAATACAGGCTGGGTGCAGAATGGATTGAGAGCAGCCCTGAGGAAAAGGACTTGGGGGTGTTGGTGGATGAAAAGCTGGACATCAGCTGGCAATGTGCGCCTGCAGCCCAGAAAGCCAGCCGCATCCTGAGCTGCATCAAAAGAAGTGTGGACAGCAGGTCGAGGGAGGTGATTCTGCCTCTCTACTCTGCTCTCATGAGACCCCACTTGGAGTACTGCAGCCAGCTCTGGAGCTCCCAAAATAAGGACATGGACCTGTTGGAGTGGGTCCAGAGGAGGGCCACAAAGATGATCAGGGGACTAGAGCACCCTTAAAGGGGGCCTACAGAAAAGGTGGAGAGGGACTCTTTATCAGGGAGTATAGCGATAGGACAAGGGGTAACGGTTTCAAACTGAAAGAGGGTGGATTTAGATTAGTTATAAGGAAGAAATTCTTTACTGTGAGGGTGGTGAGACACTGGCCCAGGTTGCCCAGAGAAGTTGTGGATATCCCATCCCTGGAATTGCTCAAAGCCAGGCTGGATGGGGCTTTGAGCAACCTGGTCTAGTGGAAGATGTCCCTGTGCATGGCAGGGAGGTTGCAACCAGATGATCTTTAAGGTCCCTTCCAACTCTAACCACTCTATGATTCTATAACTCTATTTAGTTTTCAGCCAGCTCTTTCATCAATGTTTCGTATTTTGCTTGTTTTCATTTCTTTTTTAATGATGTCACCACTGGAAATTAAAATGGCTAGATAAGAGGAGTCAAGAGAGGTAATTTGTAAGCTGTTTGAAGGAAGCAGTGTATTTTTGTTATGTGTC
Organism: Burhinus oedicnemus; assembly: GCA_008921705.1. Taxonomy (NCBI): domain Eukaryota; kingdom Metazoa; phylum Chordata; class Aves; order Charadriiformes; family Burhinidae; genus Burhinus; species Burhinus oedicnemus. The sequence goes on along the minus strand of VFFE01009182.1, from coordinate 544,982 downwards.
TCAGTGGTACCTAGCACAATGAGGCTCCATATGTAAATGGGACTTACAGTTTGAGTTATAATAAAAATAATAACGTAATGATTATATAAATGGGGAAAATTGAATCAGGACTAAGATATTCTGCTTGTATATTTTTCAAGGTACATTTTGTTATGTGAGCAACCAGCAAGATGAATTTGTTTTGAGGAATGGTTAAGATTCTGACCAGCTAAAAATAATGCTTGTCTGTTACCAAAAAGAAAAAAAAGTTTGTGTTAAAACTAGTGGGAGTTTTTTGTGGAGATGAAAGCTGGTGACAGTGATAGGCACATATTTTCTCAGATAATGAATTGTAAATATATCATTGACATAATACACTCGCAGATTAGAGCTAACACTAGTAGAGGATTTTTTTGTATTAGATACTCTTTCTGGTGTTTGAGGTTCTAGTATGTACATTTTACAGGGTTTTTTGGTAAGGTACTCATGCTTTCAATTTTCATCATTATGAATATGAAATTATATTTTTAGTTTTTAGCTATGTTGAAATTAAATGACCCTGTGAATTCATACAACAGCTTACACACTTCTGATATGTTTCATCCTTATGCTTTGATCGTACTTGCCAATATCTTGCCAGAAGGACATTACATGTTACCAGTGCAAAGTTTGAACAGGCTCCAAGGAAACATCACAGGAAAAGTCCAAGAACATGCTTCCAAACAAATATGCAGTAGTCCTTCTTAATGACATATGAAGGATTTATAGATATGCTTGCTGTTCTTTTTATTATTGCTAGTAGTCCCTATGTCTATTTAATTTAAATATATTTTTCAAGACACAAATGCATATGTATAGCTTTTTTCCTTCAATACCAGTCTAAATGGGAAAGCTGAAATTTGTGCAAGGCAATGTGTAGAGGATAAGATGATGAGGGTTATGAGTCTGTTTTTCAGTTCAAGTACAGTATGATATATTTATTTTATTAAACATAATATGCATTTTATTAAACACATAAATATATGTATATGTTAAATTTATAGAAATTTTCTGTATTTTATTATCATTTGGCATGAAAAAGGCAAACTTCTAGATTATTTTGTTTGGTTAAATGCTGAAGCACTTACACTCTTAAGGTTTTTTCTAAAGCTATTTTCATGTTCCTGGATCTTTTATTAACATGACTGTAGAACAGAAAAGTCTGTAGTTGTCATCAGATAAAACAGAACTTCATAACTTAAAATCATCAAAGGATTATTCTTTTAGTGGAAGTTTGAGTAAGTAAATGCATTTGGAACCAAAGTAACTGGAACGTTTATTTTGGACCCAAAGCTAGTACTTGCTTAGCCTTAGCCCTGGCTTGCTCATGGTAGAATATTACATGAAGATTTTGTGCATTGGAGTTGTGGTAAGCTATTAGTATTTAAGTGAAAAGACTTTCATACTTAACTATAAAAAGTTGTTTTTATTATTTAGTTGTTGTAGGATTTTATATGCGGCCTTGAAGTCTTTTTGGCAGTTACACTCTGTAGGAGGGTAATACTCTCTTTTCACGTGTTCTTCATACGAATAGTTGCTAAAATAGTGGAGCAGTATAAACACAATTATTTTTAATTGGTTGTTAATGCTGAATTCCAGTGCGAATAATGAAGGATCTGTATTAAAAGCAAATGAATTAATGAGTAATGTTGCAATGAATGCCAACTAAATAAGAGTGTAATTATTACATATAAATCTTAGCCAGATATTCCACATGCCTTTAAATATCCCTGAAATTATTTAAAAAAAAAAAGAGTCTGTTTCCTGAAATTATTGAAAATAATATTTTCTTTAAAGCATATAACTTGTACAGGATTTTAGTCAAAGTGAAACATTGATTGAAAGAACAGAAACATAAGGATGAGATTGACTGGAGTTCCTGTTCTTTGAACAGTGATCTTTATTCATGGGTCAGGAAGAGACTCTGTGACTTGTAACTTAGCAGTTACAGCTATCAGCAGTTATGAGATAGGATAATTTCTTAAGGTGGTTACTTACCACAAACTGACAAAAACCTGAAACTTTCCATAACTAAATAAAAACTTTTTAAAGTCAAGATTCTTTTAGAAAATAATGGGAATACTGTCTAGTACTAAGACGTGTTTTAAGTGGGCAAAGAAAATGTAACTGATCCTTATTATACTCATTTGTATGTAGAGGTAGCCTGCTGTCTTAGTTCACTTACTAATGTGCTCTGCTTTCTATTTATATAATTTTTACTTTTTGTCTAACTTCAAAACATGAATTTCTGGCCTGCCTTTTTAAATTCTAACAAACAGCGCGTCTGGCTCAACTGCACATGGTCTAATTGGGTAGAGCTAATTTGAACGTCAGAGGCTGAGGTATGGTCTTTATAATAGTGACCACACCAGAACCCCTGCATGAGAGGTGTAATGGTGGTTCTTTGCAGTTTTGGAAGTCATTGCGAGATTATATTCTGTATCTGAAACTCCCAGAAAAATGCATTGGCCTTTCTGCCAAGAGTGTACGATGGATAATGATTAGTGCAGAGAGAGGCCATTTCCCAGGAAACACCTTTGTGTGAGTGTCACCTTGTGGGTCGTCTTCTGGTTTATATAGCTATAAAATATGGGCTAAGGAAGGGAATTGCCTTACTTCACTATCACGAAAGGCTGTAAAATCTCCTGTACAACCTGTCCCTCTTCATTGCGCTTGTGCAGGATAACTATGGCATTTCACTCCCTCCCACCCACCCTCCTTACTTTGGAAGACCTAATTCTTCTGGAGTATATATTTCACTGTTGTCTCTATCGAGCAACATTCTCTTTTTATAGAATATGAAGTAAAAATACTCCATTTATTCCAGTAATTTAATACTTTCCTTTTTATACAACAGAGATCTTAGTCATTGCACTTTGTTAGGCTTTTATATTAGTAAAAGCTTAGAGCAATATGCTTTGCTTAACTTTTTAGCAGTAGGAGGGAAAATACTGCTTACTTCATTGGTGTATCATTAGTATACGTTACTTAGCATGTATAGGCCTTGACATAATAGAAATGAAAATAGGAGGTGATTCTGTTTCAAGAATTTGTAATAATTCCTTCTCTTTAACACATGAATGTGTTCAGTATTGGCAAAAGAACACGTTGCTACCAAAACTGAAATAAGATCCTTGAAACAGAAAGGATGTTGCCATGGAAAAATGAAGTAACACTCAGTGCAGCTGCGAAGCATTAATGAATAGGATATTTTTTTAAAAGATCATTTGTGTTTGGTGTGGCTTGGAGGGTCCCAACCAGATGGTTTCCATGAACAGGATCTGACCCCCAGCTTGAGGACTTCTTACTGGCAGATTACTTCATTTTCTTTCCCTTGGATTGTCAGATCCTTACATTAATGCAAGATTTACTGCTGCAGATTTATATTCAGTTACATAAATCAGTCACATTTTACATTAAAATCACAATTTTAGACACACAATTTAGCAGTTATTTAAAAAGTGTAAAAAGATTTATATGATAGCTTTAATATATGCTATTGATGTAGTTTAATTTTAAGATATTTGGATTAAATTTAGTTTAAAGCACTTTCCGATTGGTGAAGCAATCTGTAGCACACGTTCTCACTTTTGTCCAACATATAATGCCATCATTTTAGGTGCACTCTTCCATTCCTTCACTGGAACTTGTTAGACAGATCTCCAGTTTCTGTCAGATAAACATACACAGGTTCTGTTGAAGTAGCTAGTTGTGTGTAAGCAGAATCTGCCTCTGAGAAATTCAACAGGTGCAATTCAATTTTGCGCTTATTGGGCTCTTGTGCATCCAAGTTGGCAATTTCTTATGTAATTATAATAATTGCAGGATTTGCCCTAAAATGTGGAATTTTGCCATATGTTCCTTGTGTTGGCCTTTGAAATCCTGCAATAATATTTTGCAAAATTCATTTATTCATATAAAACCTTAAATGAAACACAAGTAAGCAAACCAGATCTGTAAGCAAATCTGTAATATTACATGTGGAGGGTCTGATGTTATCATGTAAAAGCCACCAAAATTCATGGTCCAACTCGCATTCAGTTGTTTTAAAATTCATGGCAACGTAATGCCTATGTAAACAGGAATTTCTCTCACACATTTGAAGGAGTGAAACTGTTGTGATTCCACTTCAATATACTTGAAACGGCAAAGTAAAGTGAAACCAAGATGATCTGAAGAACTTGTCTTCAGTACAAAGCTGTACTGAACTGTAGTTTAAGTGTAAAAACTCTACATAGAGCATCGAGTTCTCTTCTCAGTAGTACTTCATAAAACATCTCCTGTAGATCCTGCTGCTGGTAATGTGAAGAAGTATAGTATCTCTCCAAGTGGGTGGAATTTTTGGATTATTATTACCACATGGTTTGTATATCCAGGCAGCATTTGATGTTAATCATCATGGATACATATATGAAGAATGAATGATTTGTTATAAACTGTTTACTCAGCAAATGCACTGATAAAACAAGTTATACTGATCATAAGTTCTTTTGTCATCTATTTATCATTATCCTACAGTGGCTTGACCTGCAACCTATTACTAATAGACCAGAAAACGATCTAATGTGTCGCTGTGAAAATCTTTGCAAATTGACACAATGACTAATTTACCAGTTAAAAAAAATTGCAATCTATTACATCTGTAACAATACCCTGTTGCTTTTCATCCAGTATAAATAAAGTACACTCTGCAACCTTGGATCAATAAACTACTTATCAAAGATGTAATTAACTTCATTTTACAACTAAAACAGTTCTAAAACTAGAAACAAACACAGACTTCATGTAACAATGTATTTATTTTTGCAGAATTCTACTTTTATTTTTTCTGCAGTGAATTCTTGTCAGTTTGTTTAAGCAAAAGGGCACAAAAATGCTGAAATAAAGATGAATATCTGTGTTCTCCTCACTAGGCTGGCAAAGTACTTATGGTGCTGAGGAATTCCAGCTTAATTGCAAGTCACTATTGCCGTCTTGAGGGACGATTAGCCTTCAGGGGCGGGTATGGAGTACAAACCTTGGTTATCAGTTTTAAGCTGTGATGTCTTTAATGATGTCAAATGAAAGGCTCTGTTACATAAGTTTACAGCAAACAAATGTTGTTCTATCACAACTGCAAATAACATCTTGTGTCCAACATTTTGTACACTAGACTTTTCCAAACTGTTGTGAAGAAAGGAACTGAATCATAGTTTGTACTCGCTTAACAAAGCGTTCAAGTGTGCAGGCTGTTAGGGCTATTTGATATCCAGGTGCAGAATATTACTTGTAAGAGCCAAGGAAGACTAACAGTCTGCAGCTTACACCACCTCTGAGTTAACAAGTCGTGATGACTTCAGTTCTTGGTTTGGGCTCACTCAGCCTTGCTAGAAGCTCATAAGGAGACGGCAGAATGGTCAGAAATGTTTCATGGTAATAGCATTGCTTGAAAATAAAGAACAAAAAAGTGCTATTTCTTATGAAACCATATGCACTACTTCTGATTTGCAGTGCAAACAGGACAAAAGCTGTGTAAACTTTGTGAACTTTATTAATTTCTCTTTCTCTTTGTGTATGTATGCACCTATCCATTTGTTTTAAAGTCAGTTTCTCACTGAAGTTTATATTTTTCCTAGTTTATCTGATGATCAGCCTTTTTGTACATGCTCACTACTGTTGATGACAAAGCAAAGACAAAATTTTCCCTGAAATAGGTCTTTATAGAAGTCTTTATAAAAAGTAACAGCATATAAAATGTTGGTTAGTTCTAGAGGCTTTGCTATTGCTAAGAAAACCTAATGAACTGCAAAAAGAGATCTTTCTGAGCTTTATTGTGAGAATGTTTTCTGACTCAATTATGCTTCTTGTAAAAAGCTGTTGAAATGTAGATAGATGTATGTTCAGTTTATATGGCAACACCTTTCTGATCAAATTTACAGACCAAAATCACATTTGTTCTTCCCTCTCCTCCCATAGTCATAATTTACAAGAATATATTGTTTTCCAACATTTTGTGTCATCTTTCCTCCTAATTCAAGCTGAGACTATTTTCAATCAAGTATGATGGATAAGTAACTTGAGATTTTGTACCAAGATGAATACTCCACATCAGGGGGGAAAAATGGCAATCCGTTTCTGAGAAATCTTTCTTGGCTTTGTTTTTTCAGCTTGAAGTGCAATCTTGTTGTGTATTCCTTCCGAATGACAGCCTGCCTTCCCCAAGTACTATTGTATCGGGAGACATTCCTGGGACTGTGCGAAGCTGGTACCATGGGCAGGCCAGTATGCCTGGCACGCTTGTTGTCTGCTTGCCCCAGATAAAGATTATGAGTGCTGGACACAAACACATGGAACCATTGCAGGAAATCCCATTTGTTGTGCTGAGACCTATCCTGGAAGAAGGTAATGTGATAAACTTAAAGAAACTTACTCTTTACTTTCCATTTTTAACTGTTATGAAAATTATCTTTATTTTACTTTGAAAACTTCTGATGTTGTGCTGCTTTTTTAGCATTATGTTATGTATTATTGATGGCTAGAAATACTAATGACAAGGTTTGCCCCACAGAGATCAAAGTGAAACTCATCATCAGAGAGCTAGTTCTGTGGTATGTCTTGTATGTTTGTTGAAGCCAAAAGAATTCAGACGCGCAATTTTTACCTTGATTGGTTTTGTCATTTGAGTTACTGTGTAGGCACAAGCAGTCGGTTTGACACAACAGGAGGGGGCAATGAATTGTGAATTCCAAGACAGAATGGAGGCAGGTTAGGAAAAACTTCTCATGCCACAGTTGCTGGCCAAAAAAAAAAAAAAAAAAGTCTTGGGTCTAACATTCAGACTGGACATTAGGAAAAGGTTCTTCACTGAGAGGGTGATTGGTCACTGGAACAGACTCTGCAGGGCAGTGGTCACGGCACCAAGCCTGTCAGAGTTCAAGGAGCACCTGGACGATGCTCTTAGTCATGCGGTATAGTTTTAGCTAGTCCTGCAAGGAGCAGGGAGTTGGACTCAATGATCCTTACGGATCCCTTCCAACTTGTGATATTCTATGATTTTATGTAAAACAAGGAAAGAAATTCATAAATATAGCAGACTATTAAAAGAAAAGAATGTGACGTCATTGGTGGTCATGATAGGCAACAGTTATGTTCTGTTTTGTGTCCACAGGGATTGTAGCAAGGTTTTTGTAGAGATTTGAAGAAAAAAAATTGAGAAGATTTATACAAGTGTTTATGGGGGGATGCTCTTGTGCATAGGCTAAGATTGAGAAAAAGTACAGTAGTTCTTATTTGAAAAGCTAATATTTGATAAAGGTTTGAGTTGTAGACCAATTTGAGGCAAGAATCAGCTTTTAACATTCCGCAACTGATTGAGAATTGAAAGGGGGGGATAAGTTGTAAAGGACCTCGCAAAATATAGGTTGGGTTTTTTTAAATGTAACCCTTAGAAATAATCAAAGTAAATATTAAATGGATTTGCAGCAGTACTCTGAAGGAATACTGATGTAAGAATCTTGTTCTACAGATATCCACATGAAAAATTGTGTATTAGAAATTGGTGAGGCAAGTATCTTGAACAGTCTTGAGTCTTGGGGTTTGGGTTTATTTTAATGGCATCCATGAGATGTAGCCTTATATCCAAGTTTAAAAGTTCATGGAAAAGCCAATTGTTGTGGTTTAACCCCAGTAGGCAGCTCAGCCCCACACAGCCACATACTCCTGCTTAGCGGGATGGGGGAGAGAATTGGAAGGGTAAAAGTGAGAAAACTTGTGGGTTGAGATAAAGACAGTTTAATAGGTAAAGCAAGAGCTGCACATGCAAACAAAGCAAAATATGGAATTAATTCTCTGCTTCCCATCGGCAGGCAGGTGTTCAGCGATCTCCAGGAAGGCAGGGCTCCATCACTCATAAGGGTTACTTGGGAAGACAAACGCCGTAACTCCAAATGTCCTCCCCCTTCCTCCTTCCCCCAGCTTTTATTGCTGAGCACGACATCATATGGTATGGCATATACCTTTGCTCAGTTGAGGTCAGCTGTCCTGGCTGCATCCCCTCCCAACTTCTTATGCAGCCCCAGCCTATTTGCTGGTAGGGTGATGTGAGAAGCAGAAAACATCATAACACTGTGCAAGTACTGCTGAGCAATAACTAAAACATCCCTGTGTTATCAACACTGTTGTTTTCATCACACATCCAAAACATAGCACCGTACCAGCTACTACAAAGAAAATTAACTCTATCCCAGCTGAAACCAGTACATCGGTGTACAGTTAGTTCATTATTGTATTCTTGAATTATATTTTTTGGAAAGAATTATTGCTGTATTGTATATTTTTCTATGATGAAGAGAGGAAGATGCAGCAATTGTTGCATTGCTTTTGTGACAGCATTTTCTGGGAAAAGTATTCTGTTTTCTGCATACTTATTGCTGAAACGTAAACAGTTATAAAGGGTATGCTATGAAAAATCAAGTCAAAAGCATATTCAAGAGCTAATCCTGCTCCTACCATCTGAAATTTGTTCGGATTTGTAAGTGTTCTCCCTCTCCCTTTGTTCTGCCACTTATATTGGACCCTTCTTCCTGTATTTTACCTTAACTCACAGCAACAAAAATAAAATTGTAGTTTTTAATGAAAGTTGTACTGGAGATCCTGCCAACTGGAAAGGGGGAAAAAAAGAGGAAAAGAAAAAAAGAGAAAGAGAAAGGTATATGTGTTTTTCCTAATAACTTTCAGTAGGAATTATCTAATTTGCTAATCATAGTGACAGATAAAAGATAAATAAATTTAACCAAAGTCTTTTGTTTCTTTTAAACTGATGATGTAATTTAAACCATTTATGAAAGTAAGAAGTCATTTGAATTTTGTCAAAGCCAGATTTGAAGGAAAGATCCTAGTGAAAGAAAAGAACTCTCTGGTTGGGATAAAGCCTATGGTAAGGAATTTATTTGTGTGTGGCTTCGTGCTCTGGGAATAATGCCAAACAGGAGTTCTCACAATCGTGATATTTTTGTTTCTCTAATGGCACTGTTGCCTTCTCCCATGCCAAAACTCCCCCTATAAACAGACTATTAAAAAGTGACTTTTAAGTCACCTTCTTTTTTTCTTCCCATGTAGAGGTAAATATTTTTTATGAACTTTTATTGGGACACTCTTAATTTGCATTCTGTCTTTGAACAAGACTTCAGAGACATACTGTCATTCTTAATACATACTATGAAATAACATTTATTCAACCTTGCTTTTCCTGGAAACTATTTTTGAATCATTCTTTCTTTTATAAAGAAGATTTAAGTAAAAGGCTTGTTTACAAAGATGCATTGTTACTTTTAAGAAAGCTGTGTGCTCACTCATATTTTTCTTATTACATGAAAAACTAGAAGAGGAGGAAAAGGGAGCATAATCATACTGTCAGTTGGGGATACTGCAGCCTACTCACAGAGACTTACTGACCTTAAGATGTCAACATACTAAAAATAGCTTATACAACATCACACAATCAGGTCTTTCCGTTTGTTTTCAGAATTCTGATACATTTCTTTTCAGAGTTAATTGTAGTTTGTAGGAATACTTAAAAGAACATTTTAAGTACACTACTTCGATTCAGAAATATAATTTAGCTCTGTAATACTAAGTAACTTATGAACAGAAATTAATTTATCTGTGTAAAGAACAACATATTCTGTTGAACTGCTGTTGAATAACAAATACAACCAAGTTCATAAAAAGGTATTAAATTACATTGAGTATTATAGTTCAAATCAATCAGATGATCAATCTATGCAGTAGTGTTCATTGAGGATATTAAAATGGAATCACAGAATCGTAGCAGCCCAGGTTGGAAGGGACCCTGAAAGATCATCTTGTCCAAACTTCTGTGGGAAGGGGAGCCTAGATGAGATTATCCAGCACCCTGTCCAGTCACATCTTGAAAATCTCTGCATCCCTGGGGAGGTTGTTCTGGTGAACGATTGCTCTTACTGTAAAAAAACTTCTTTCTTATAGCAAGATGAAACCTCTCCTGTTGCAACTTGTACCTGTTGCCCCTTGTCTTCTCGATTTTGGCTCCTCTGTCCTATTTGTAGCTGCCCTTTAAAATAGTTGCAAAGAAGAAACTAAATAGTTAGAAACTCAGTTTGATCAGAACTGAAACGTTTAGAGAACTGCTTAGGGTGAGTTGTGACTTTCTGTGCATGCTTGTGTACATCCAGCTTCAAATACTTGACAATTCATCTATATGCTCTCTAAGTCCTAACCTATAGTGATAGGATAAAATGTGATAAATTTGCAGTTGGACAAAATATTTTGTTATGATTAGGACTTCTGGACTACTCTAAGTGGCTTCCAAAAGTTTAAAATGTTGTAATAGGAAAATAAATTGAAGATATGAAGGGAACTAAACTTTTGATTTGGATAAAGCACTAAGTTTTAGAGTAGTAATGGGAACATTTTTGGCATCTATGAAATCTTCCTGTGTTTAGAAGTTTACATTTTCAATTTTTTTAATTTAGAATCTTTTCCTGGCTTCCACTCATATTTTTAAACTATAGTTCCTTTTTTTTTTTTTTTTTTCCTGAATAATCCTCAGCTAGCACATTTAAAATATTCCTCTTTGGGTTCATACCAATAACTTTTATGAATCCATCTTTGTAAAAATGTTTGGGTAGGTCAGATACAGTAAGATACAGATATTTAGGTAAGAGAGTAAAATACATTTTAGAAACCAGTGTTCAAAATATCTTAAAATTGTTGATACTACTAGATATCATATTCACATTCTCATATGGATACCAGTATACTGACAATCATGTAAATCACTTAAATCTGAGAGGTGGTTTTTATTTGTGAAATATGACAAATTATATAACCTCTCAGATTTTTTTAGCATATGTTTAAACTTAGTAAGTTGTCAAGTGACTTGTAGGGAAATAGAAAATTAGGGCTTCTAATACTGGTATGTGAATTACTTATAATGAAAAGTATTGTTCATAAACTACTACAATATAATAGAAGCATATATATTTCGACCTGCAAAAAAAGACAGTCAAATGTTTAAAGTAGAGCAGCAATATGTTGGCCATTCTTAGAAGTTACCATCTTGCATTAGATTTTTAAAAATGCTCAACTTCAATATAATAACAAAAATAATTTCTGTAAATTCTAAGGTGCATATCTGACATTCAAGTAGTGTGCTGAGTTTATATTCAATGTCACCATCTGTTAAACGTGGTAATTATTGTATTTAACTTATCTGTTATGGTTAATGACCATATAAAATGAGTTCTCACATTCTAGTGACATTCTTCAGTATCTGCATAGCAATGAAGTTCTGCATAAACAACTTGTTATGTTCAGCTGTTAGAGCTCTATAGTAACCGGGTTTAAGTTAGAAAAGCTTGTGTTTATGCTTACATTTGAGGTCTGTGGAAGGCAATGTCAGGTTTACCTACAATATTTCAGCATAAAAGAATCTCAGCAATTAGGTGACAAAACAGGAGTATACATGGATGGGACAGTTAGATGTAGAGAAATTATCTGCTGAGTGTGGCACTGGCTTTTCCTTCCTTCCTACTAATAAATATTTTTTTAAATAAATCCTTTAAACAATGTTGCTTTTGATGTTTAGACACTTTGAATTAATTATTTAAATAGTTTCATAAAGCCAAACTGCAAATGAATGCAGGTAAAGGTTTTTTTAAAAAACAAATAAAGCAAACATAGGTACAACAACAAAACAAGAATTTATAAGGTGGACAGTTCCAGTATAATGTTAGAATGGTCCCATAGTGTGTATGGAGCTGAAGAAGAGGTAATTGATAACATTAGGGGGAAATTCATAGTTGTAAATTTGCCATATGTTTACTACAGTGTTTATTCAGCATACTGTGGTTTCTGTACATTGATAAAATTTGATTGGTGTTTTCCTTTTAAAGTAGATAATGTATGCAGCACAGTACAGTTAACATTCAGTATTTTCTTTGGAGATTCTTTCTTTCTAATCCATGAAATATAAACTATGTAAATTTACCGTGGTGATCGCAGAGAAAAACAAAGTTCATGCATAGTAATTAGAAACATGTCATTAGAGTTGACTTTACATTTGAATTTTTTCCATCTATTACAATTAATATTTTGTATTTCTTGGCTGACTGAACTTGAAAAAAATACAGGTTGCTAACTACTTTTAAATTTCTAATCTGAAACTTTTCCAAAATATTTTCAAATTACGTTGACTGAGCTGAATTCTTCAGTATGCAATAGCTACAAAATAAACTATCAGTAGTTTTCAGTTCATTGTTTGGATGAGACACAGAGACTCTCCTGATATATACTCCTGACCTTATAAATTTATTGCTGGTGCCACCTGTAGAAGAAACAGTAGAACTCTTATTAAAATAATATGGTAAACAGATGTTTGGATCCAGCTTTATTTTAATTTCAAAACTTTTCTAAAGTTTCTTTTAAATAATCACAGTTAACGCTTAATTTGTGCTATTTCTTAGTAACATGATTTCTCAGCAGGACAGTGTTGACCGTAGGCCACGTTAGGCAGCAAACACACTCTCCATATATTATTTAAATACACAAGTTTGAATTTTTTATGGCCTTTTGAGACTCCAAGGGCCCATCCCAGTGTACACTTGTATTTGTCTGCTGTCTTCTGTTCTGATTCTCAAGACTGGCTCCCATGCTTCTGGGGTATTAGATTAATTTGGACTCTCCTTAACCGTGACTCCAGGCCCAAATCTTGAAAATGAAACCTCACACCAAATAATCTTTTGGAATTTTGATATAGGAAGGAGAACTTTTCTCCTTCTCTTCCTCCGAATGAATATGCTCTGTACAAAGATGAAGGCTGTTTCAGCCCAGGCTGAGATTTGTGAATGCTCACCAGCCTACTGTGTTTGGATCTGAGACTGCATCCAGCAGTAACATTTTTATGTTACCTTGGATTGGGACAGGCAGTTTCTCTTGGTGGATTGAAAATTCACATGCTGGGCACAGACTCCCTGTCATTCAAGTGGGGACAAAAAGGTCTAACTTCCTCACCAGAAAAATAAATAAATGGAATGATGAAGACTTTCTTTAGAGGGGGAAAAAACCCAGAAGCTGAAATAATTGTTACACTTTTGTGCTTCTAAAGAGCAAAACCCCACATCTGTTTCAGGTAAAATGAGAATTACCCATGTATCTTTCATTGTCTTATTTTCCTCATTTCTGTTGAGCATTCTTTGGGATTTGGTTTAATATCTTTTGCGGAGCCTAAATTCTTTCTCTGGGACCCATTTATCATATATGGGATTGTATTGGGTTTACATGGCAAGGTTTGGTAGCAGGGAGGAGTGCAGGAGTGGCTTCTGTGAGAAGATCCCAGAAGCTTCCCCTATGTCTGACAGAGCCACTTCCAGCAGGCTCAAAGACGGACCTGCCGCTGGCCAGGGCCAAGTCCATCAGTGGTGTTGGTAGCACCTCTGTGTGCGGGACCCCATGCTGGAGCAGGGAAGAGTGTGAGGAGGAAGGAGCAGCAGAGACAACATGTGATGAACTGACCACAACCCCCATTCCCTGTCCCCCTGTGCTGCTCAGGGCAGAGGAGGTAGAGAATTTGAGAGTGAAGTTGAGCCCAGGAAGAAGGGAGGGGTGGGGGGAAAGTGGCTTTAGATTTGTTCTTATTTCTCATTATCCTACTCTAGTGTTAATTGGCAATAAATTAAATTAATTTCCCCAAGTCGAGTCTGTTTTGCCCATGATGGTAATTGCTGAGTGATCTCCCCGTCCTTTTCTCGACCCACTAGGCTTTCGTCATATTTTCTCTCCCCTGTCCAGCTGAGGAGGGGAGTGACAGAGCAGCTTTGGTGGGCGGGCACCTGGTGGCCTGGTAAGGTCAAACCACAGGGATTCTGCTTCAGTTTCCATAGTCTGTGTTCTCAGTTCCTTTCAACTCTAGCCGGTAGAGCTGTTGAAGGTTTTCTCTCACGCAGAAGAGTTTCTGTTTGCTTTTTAAAAACCTACCCAAATAATTCTCTCTGTGGTCCTGTTTTGGAAACTTTCCCTTCTCTTTCCCATCTATTGACAATCTAAAGAAAACAGATTGTACTGAAGTTGCAGCCATTTTGTTTTTCATCCGACCCTGCCAGTTCCCTCACTGATTATGCTTGATAATGATTCATGGTAGGCTGCCAGGCACTTCTTGGAGTAGGCTCCCTCTTAAATATAAGAAGTGAAGTGCTCAGTGTATGTCTATAGTAATTTGTTTTTACAAAATCCATCACCGTTCTGTTCCTAGTAATTTAGGCGGAGGCAGTTGAAAGAGCTGCACTGTGATCAAGGTCTCGCTTACCTGAGCAGTGCATTGGGATGGGCTTTACCCTGTGGCACCACTCTGTTGAGATGCAAGCTGTAAATTTTTGGGAGAGATAATTCTCCTTTTCAGTATTAAAACTTGTAAGCATGTATAAGTATATAATGCAAGGAACTGCCTCCGCCACCCATATGCTGAAGTAAGTGGGGAGCGGTTTCACGATACTCCTCAGTTTGAGGAAAATCATAAAAAGCAAAAAGAATATTCTTTAAAGACTATGTTGTACAGTATTGTTCACAGTTTGGGGTGAAAATTCCCAATGAATTCCAGTTTTTAAAAAGTTGTAAAAAATGTATTGCTATTGTTTAAATTTCAAGGTATAGAATGGAATTGATGGTTGGATTATATTTGTGAGAGTTTGGGATCAATTTAATGGTTGTTGCTTGCACTTGCTGACTTCTGAGGGGTTTTAGGATAAGGCCTTTACTGAGTTTTGAGAAAATAATTGCCTTGTTTTTATTATGCAATTGTTTAACTGTTTTCCCTTCTTTTTAATCATTAGGTGATGCTTTTCCGTGGACTATTAGTCTGCATAATTTCAGTATATATACTCTCCTTGGACAACAGATGACACTTAATTTAGTGGAACCAATGGGCTGTACTTCTACTTTAGCTGTTACTTCGCAGAAACTGCTTGCTTCGGGGCCAGAATCCAGACACTCATTTGTTGTCTGCCTCCATGTCGACCTTGAGTCCCTTGAAATAAAATGCTCCAACCCCCAGGTTGGTACGTTTAATTGATTTATGAAAGGAAATTAAAAATAACTCGATTTAAGTACAATTGTTCTCCATTTTGTTGAAGAGGGTCTCTTCTATCTTAATTTTTTTTTAACTGGGCCATAAAGATCAAGGTGCTTAGATTAAGATTTGCTTTGAAGCTCTCTCAAGTTTTGTAATTTAAACTCTTCTCAAACTGTAATAGCTACAGTATAAATGCATCTTTTGGCTGATGGAGTGAAATGAATTGCAGATGTACCATTAAGTGCAATAGTGCTGTCACCATGAATTCATATATTGAAGTGGTTTAGTGTAATTTTTTACTATATTTTCATAGAACTAACATTTCTTGAAACATAAAATGTTTTTAGGCGATGGTATCCTTTAGTAAAGGAAAAAACCCCAGATGAATGTGTGTAAACAAAAGTTACCACCTCATTTATGTTTATTAAAAGGCAAAGATGTTGCTAGATTTGCAGAAAGTGTACCGTCTTTTACTGACCTGGATCAAGTTTGCTGTAGTTCCAAACAGACTAGGTTTTTTATGCCAAATTTTGAGTAATCTTGACTGCAACTTGAATAACACTTTCTTAACAGTTGCAACATTTCCAGTGGTGCTGGAGAGAAGTGCTTGGGAATTGCAAATCTGTTGAGGTCTGAGTAAGGCTCTGTATTCATACGCTGTCTGCTTCAAAGTTTTATGTAGGATTTTTCAAAGGATGTCATGGACAAAATGGACTGTTATTGCTTCATTTAATAGAAAGAAAGGGAAAGAACACAAAGTATTTAAAGTTTGATCTGGTAGACAGCATATCATATTTGTAAAGATTTATGGACCTAAGGCCTAAGTCTGGGAGTACTAAAGCTAAGGTGGCTGGTGTAATTTTAATGTTATCCCTTATGTGTACACATTACAATGTATTTCTCAGTTGCATGCAGTTTTTCCCTTGCCTCATTCCATGTTCTGTGAATGAAACAAGTGTTTTAAACTATGTATTTATTTTATCCTCAATGTGTGGTCTCCTGCCCCATTCACTTCCTTCCATCCAAGTTATTTCTGACTCACTTGCTATATGCCATTGTCTTCTGTACTGGATAGGCTCACACTCACCAGGAAGAGGGTTGGTAGAGTGAGATTGTGCACTGGGCATGGCAAATTAAAATTTAAAGTTGAGCAGCCTCAACAGAGTCTACTCAGACTTGTAAACCTATATGACAGGTGTGTTTGCACATATAAAGGGTTGCCACAGGTGTAAGTAGGAAAGGACAAAATTATGATTTTGCTGAAAAATTTACATTTTATATTTAAAGACTTCTGAAGGCTTTACTTTGCAACTTTGTGGTATTTCCATAACGTTTAATAGATTAATGTGCAATAATTTTACAGCCAATGGAAACCTGCCTTATTCTGTATTAATTTTCATAGAACTGTAGAAAATTTGTCTTGATATTGCAGCTATTCTGGACAGACTGGATCGATGGGCTGAAGCCAACTGCATGAGGTTTAACAAGGCCAAGTGCCGGGTCCTGCACTTGGGTCGCAACAAGCCCAGGCAACGCTACAGGCTTGGGGAGGAGTGGCTGGAAAGCTGCCTGGCAGAAAAGGATCTGGGGGTCCTGGTGGACAGCCGGCTACACATGAGCCAGCAGTGCGCCCAGGTAGCCAAGAAGGCCAACGGCATCTTGGCCTGTATCAAGAATCGTGTGGCCAGCAGGAGTAGGGAAGTGATCGTGCCCCTGTACTCAGCGCTGCTGAGGGCACAGCTTGAGTACTGCGTTCAGTTTTGGGTGCCACAGTATAGGAGGGACATTGAGGTGCTGGAGCGTGTCCAGAGAAGGGCAGCAAAGCTGGTGAGGGGTCTGGAGAACATGTCTTATGAGGAGCGGCTGAAGGAATTAGGATTGTTTAGTGTGGAGAAGAGAAGGCTGAGGGGAGACCTTATTGCTCTCTACAGGTACCTGAAAGGAGGCTGTAGTGAGATGGGAGCTGGTCTCTTCTCCCAAGTAACTAGCGATAGGACAAAAGGAAACGGGTTCAAGTTGCGCCAGGGGAGGTTTAGGCTAGACATTAGGAAAAAATTTTTCACTGAAAGAATTATCAAACATTGGAACAGGCTGCCCAGGGAGGTAGTCGAGTCACCATCCCTAGACGTGTTGAAAAGTTGTGTAGATGTGGTGCTTGGAGACATGGTTTAGTGGCAGACCTGGTAGAGTAGGGTCAATGGTTGGACTAGAGGATCTTAAAGGTCTTTTCCAACCTAAATGATTCTATGGTTCTCTGATTCTATTGAGAGCACTGGCAAATATTTTAAGATGTTCATGTAGCAAAATAGTTTGCCATATTTGATGGGTACAGTCTCAGTGAAATTCCAGCAAATTGTCTGATCGACTCTGATTTTTTTAAAATCTCCAGCTGATCTCATGGCTAATGTATGTAATACGTTAATAATCTATAAGTGGAATGGCATTGTTATAAGTGAAAGCCTTATCTAAATTGGAGTTGCAAATTAAAAAGAAAAACTGAGTAACTAAAACACATTTTCAAGCTTTCCTGCCAGAGTACGATCAAATAATTCGTTTTGCAAACTGTAAGAAAATATTTGTACAAAAAAATCGTATTACTATTATTGTGAAATGTTAAAATGAAGTACAGTGGAATATCAGACCAAATATTGTTGTCTTAAAGGATGTCCTTCTACACTGTGATGTTATTTATTTACTGAAGTATTATAATGACCAAAAGGATGCAGACAAATTATTTGGGATTAGTGGAGGTTGTTTAGCTGTACTTTTCTCCCTTACATCTGCCTTACTTGTCCTTTCTGCTTTACTTATGCAAAAGGGAAAAAAAACACATCAGTCTTCTTTAACCAGATGTTCAAGAACAGAAGATGGAAAATACAATTACATAAACAGCATTTGATAGTTATAAATTCACAGTAGAGTAACTATGCAATTTGATTCCTTAGAATGATGGGCTGTATTTTTTCTATAGATGGCAGCCTTGAAGTAGATGATACTTAGTGAATTTGTTAAAAGGTAGCAAAGGCAAAGTATTTTACTGTATAACTATTATGATGTAATATGGAACCATGTTCTGATGGTTGTATCCCTTTAAAGTCGATAGATAACTTCCAGTGTACAAAATTGCCAGGATATTGCCTTTTGTTGTAGTTTTCAGTTTTGTAGTAATGTGTTATTTTTTAAGTATAAAATGCTGTAATATATTGCACTTTACAGATTTTGCCAAGCAGTCAGTGGGGTCTTACTGAGTTATGTGTGGTTTTGCTGGGGAGGGTGTGGAAGCAGTGAGAGGGGAAACTTTTCTTAACAAATACTGGAAGAGTTATTCCTATTTTTGTCATACCATTTTTCTTCTCTTGAATAGTGTGTACTAAAAATAATTATTATATATTTACTGTTGTGCTCAGAAATACTTATAAAGGAGAGAGGCCTTACACTTAGCCCTTCTAATAGAATCAGAAATAGATTTTTCAAAATGTCATGGTTTACTCGCAGTTGACAACTAAGCACCACACAGTTGTGCACTCATTCCCGTCCCTCCCCCTGTCGTGGGATGAGGGAGAGAATCAGAAAAGCGAGAAAGCTCATGGGTTGAGATAAAGACAGTTTAATTGGTAAAGCAAAAGCCATGCACACAAGCAAACCAAAACAAGGAATTAATTCACTGCTTCCCATCAGCAGGCAGGTGTTCAGCCATCTCCAGGAAAGCAGGGCTCCATCATGCGTAATGGTTACTTGGGAACACAAACGCCATCACTCCGAATGCCCCCCCTTTCTTTCTTCTTCTTCTCCCAGCTTTATATACTGAGTGTGATGTCACATGATATGGAATATTCCTTTGCTCAGTTGTGGTCAGCTGTCCCGGCTGTGTCCCTTCCCGACTTCTTGTGCACTCCCAGCCTGCTCGCTGGTGCGTTGATGTGAGAGTCAGAAAAGGCCTGGACTCTGTGCAAGCACTGCTCAGCAGTAACTAAAACATCCCTGTGGTACCCATACTATTCTCAGCACAAATCCAAAATATAGCCCCATACTAGCTACTATGAAGAAAATTAACTCTATTACAGCCAAAACCAGCACACGAAATCTTAAGATTGAAAAAGTGCAATCAGCAAGAGAAGTAGAAATCCTTCCATTTTAATGAGTAACAACCATGGAATAAAATTAAGTGTATTAAAAATAATCAGACATAACTTCAGCTCTTATTTGAAGTTTTTAGGTTTTTATTTACATATAGCCATGTGCCTTCTTTTTGTTTTAATGAGGTTTTTTTGTGAGGCTTTTTGGTATTTTCTACTTTTTAACATATCTCCATGAAAATTGTCTCCCTCTAATCAAAATGTGCCTTTTTTCTTGGTGACCTTGTTGTTTCATCTCTGGTTTCAGAGTAGTAGGGTAGAGATTAGGGTCATACTAGTTGGCTGGTGATGTTCAGAGAGATGGCTACTGCTGTCTGAGTTTGCAGTTTGCAGTTTCAGAGTCACTGCAAAGATTCTAACCTGAGCAATTTAAAAAAAATATCCTTGATAACATAAGTAATAATTACCTTTAATGATTATGACTGTTGCAACCCCAATAAGATTAAAACTCTTCAGTGCTGTATTAGCTGGTGACCAACCTCTTTACTTTGTGTATGAGCATGTATGTAAACACAGAAGTTGCATCATTCCTCCCTTAGCGTTACTTTGTGCCTTTATGAACAGTAGCATAATGAAATTTCTGGAAGCCTTGCTTCATTAAGACAAGTATAGCTTAAATTATCCTCAGGTTTCTTGACCAAAAAATATTTTGAGGGAGGGGAGGTTGCAAGCGTGCATGATTTGGATATGTGCCTGTAGCCTATTAATTTTCGAGAGACTTTTGCCAGCTCAGGTGCCAACACCAGTTAATGTTATATTACTCAATCAGATGGATGTTATTAGTTGATCTTCCTGAGTTGTATGGAAGAGACTTGGAAAAACTTAAAATTTGTAATTAGTATTTTAAAGGCTACCAGTGCATATGAGAGTGCTACAGACACAAAATATTTTCAAGCATAACTAAAAGAACTTTTTGCCACAGCCAGTTATTGTTTGTCTGTAGATTGTTCTGTATATGAAGACAAAAAAAAGTACTGAGTTCATCTCCTTTAATGAAAATTCTGTCTAAAGAGTATATGACCTGCTCAGTGTAAGCCTTGAAACTTCAAAAGAAAATCCAAGATGCATTAAGAAGGTTTTTATAAAATTCCAGCACTTCACCTCTTAAGAAGGGACTGTAGCATGTACTTTGAGACTTCATCACACGCTCTCATGCACAAAATCAAGTCCTGTTTTGTATCAAATGTAGATTGACAGCAGTGTTTTTCTGCATCTGTTCTGCCCACATAAGAAGCCAGCTTCATAGAGTAGATGTGTCCTGAGGCTTAAAGTTCTTATAAATATGAGAATTTCCATTTTTTATAATGGCAAGTTGGGTATGGTATCCAGCTGTGGATCTGCAGTTTTCTCTGAGCTTGTTTTATACAGTATATTGCAGTATGTTGTCATACAAATTCCGTGATTAATGCTTATTTACAAAAACTTGTGTAAATATCTTAGAAGTGAGTCAAACAATGTGCAAGTTAAACAGTGTGTTTCTGAATATTGGAATGACGTATGCCAGGAAACTATTGAGTTTGATAGTGGGTATTCTTCCTAAAACATAGAACAGTGTCATATGATGTGTGGGATCATTATTTGAATACCATTTAAATGAATAATTTTTGCATTGTTAATATTTCACAAAGTTTATATGTTTGCCTTTTTCTGGAGACAGTGTATACACATATGAAATATACCAGAAATTACCTTTGTTTAATTGTTAAAATTCATATTAGTAGAAGTTTTACAAGACCATGTTATTGGTTATGTTTTTATGAGCTACGTACCATATGCTTAGACAAAGCACAGATTATTTTTATCAAAATCACTATACTGGAACTGATGTTAATTATGTTAACTGCAATGTAGTTGCTTATCAGAACATTATAAATGGTGAGAAATTCAGTTCTGCTACATTCTAAGTCTCAGTGGAGGACTGTGATGATTTTCTTTCATCTCATTAAGGAAAGCTTCATCTTATAAAAGGCTGGGTGTTTTTCTTTTAGGTGCAGCTTCTGTATGAACTGGCTGAGATCACAAGAAAAGTTTGGAATAAAATTCAGAGGAAAGGAATTCTGTATCAATCTTCTGTCTATACTGAAACCATGACAGGACCTGTTCCTCCTAGCTCTCCAGTTAAAAGTAGTGTTGGTACCGCTCCGCCAGATACTAGCACATACAGCCCATCTGCTGACATTGGGACCACTACAGAGGTAGGCTTTCTTAAAAAAAATGTGTCACATGAGTTCTGACTTATAAGATGTAGTGTGCAGTCAAGTAAGAATCAGAAGGATAAGAAAGAGAGGCACTGTCCCTATGGAAAGTAGCTTTGCCCTAATGAAGTAATGAAGAATACTTCGTTACTCACCTCGGTGGAACAAGAGGAAAGGGGGGGGGGGGGGGGGAAGGAAATTGG
>VFFE01009182.1:493246-523328 GCA_008921705.1 Burhinus oedicnemus | reverse complement strand
GAGGGCTACAAAGATGATTAGGGGGCTGGAACACCTTTCTTATGAGGAAAGGCTGAGGGACTTGGGTCTTTTTAGTCTGGAGAAGAGAAGGCTGAGGGGGGATCTCATCAATGCCTATAAATACTTGAAGGGAGGGTGCCAGGAGGATGGGACCAGTCTTTTTGAAGTGGTGCCCAGTGATAGGACAAGAGGTAATGGGCACAAACTTGACCATAGGAAGTTCCATCTAAACATGAGAAGGAACTTCTTTCCTTGGATGGTGGCAGAGCACTGGAAGAGGCTGCCCAGAGAGGTGGTGGAGTCTCCGACTCTGGAGACATTCTAAACCCGCCTGGACGCCACCCTGTGCAACCTGCTCTAGGTGACCCTGCTTTGGCAGGGGGGTTGGACTAGATGATCTCCGGAGGTCCTTTCCAACCCCTGTGATTCTGTGTATTGAAGTGATTTAAATCAGAGTATGTAGGGTGTACAACGGTTTTAATTAAAAGTAAAAAAAAAAAAATTCAAAAAAGGTGAAGGTTTTTGAATTACTGTGGTTGAAAAAAAGACTTGGAGAGAATCTTTGTCATGGGAAGTGAAGCCAGAGTTTAGATTCCTGTAAGACTAGTAGCTACAAAAATGCTGTATTTGAGTTTGTGGGTAGTGTCATTTTTATGCATTTGGGAGTCAGTGTTTATACTTGAAGGCCACCTTTGTTATGGGTCTTGTGATTTCGTGAAAAAAGTTAGCAGTACTGTAAGATGAAAAGAAATGGATAGCCAGTGGAAGATTAATCTAAATTATTTGGTTGTTTTGGGATATAACAGCAAAGGTTGTCTTGACCTAGTGCTTTCTTGTATTTAAAGACTTATGTTTAAAACAAAACAAAGCTCAAAAACCCAATTATTCCTTCACTCTTAGGACTAATTTTGTGTCAAGCTACCAGTTGGAGTGAGGATGACCAAGTTAATGCATTCTAGATGATGTAAACAAAGCAACATTTTCCAAACAGATTTTTATTAAGCCATAGGGAAAATGATCTTAAGCACTCTACCACCATCTTAAATCAATGTAATCATCCCTTTACCGGAATTTTTTTTTTTCTTTTTAATCTTTCGGTGACCATCAATAAAAATAAATCTCCAAGTGTTTTGAAGCTATACAATGAACTCTAGCAGATCATCATGTGTAAAGTAGCTAAGAACTTTGTTCCTGAGACTATGCATAGTCCTGATGTCTTTGAGTTGTGTAGTACTGTTAGGAGTGGGAAAGGGAAAGAAGTAGGAGAATCGTACTTGGCCAATCAGTGAGAAATAATAAAAGGAACCATATTTTCTTCTCACATTTCTAATAAACTATTTTAGACAATATAAATTAAATAATTTGCAACATAATGGTTGGCAGTATCTCCATAACACACTCTCTTCTGCGGTTGGTGGCTGTCTCTGAACTCATTCAACATATTTCCTAGTATCAAAGCACAAGCTAGGTTTTCATTATAATGACATGGTTGCTGTCCTGTTCTTTGAGGTAAGGATTATTGAGAATTTAAAAACATATGTATTGAAAAATTAGCTAAGGAATGTTCTCCCTCATTCTTTTTCACCAGTGAAAGCTGTTTGTCCTTTGAGAGTAATCACTTGGTTTCCCCATTTCCTTTTGCTAACTTAATTACTATCACCATACCTAGCTGTAGATCGTGTGATCATGCAATTGTGCTTCTCCTTTATTAGAAGAGGGGAAGATGTGAAGATGAGAGAGAGAATCTGGTCACTTCTGCTGTCTTCAGGTGCTACTTTGAACTACATCAGTCTGTTGAGTGCATCAGTTATAGTCCATATAGTACAGACTTTATTTGAAGAAAAATAACCTCAGTATGTTCAAATACGCACTGAACCCTGTTATAGATGCAGGGGTGCATCTGAGTGGCATCAGTGCAGAGAGCTATACAGCTATTCCTCTGCCCCAAAAGCAGGCAAAGTCAACAGGCCTTGTAGGCAAGAAATGTTTTTGGGGTTTTTTTTATTATTTTGTCTCCTGTGAAGTAGAGCAGCTAGTTCTACCTGTCAAATTGCCCAATGGGCTGCAGATGTCTGCCTGTTATACCATACTATTTTCAGTGAGGCCCCCATCTGAGCCATGGGGAGGGATTGGTGGTGTTTGGAGACAGGAAGGCAAAAGTTATCTTAAATACCTCACAGAAATGGTGATAGTAGGAACTGGGATGTCAGGAAAGTAAATCAACTGAGAATAAGTGATACTGCATGGAAGTGGAGGATGACTGAAAAACACACGTGAAATGAACAGTAGAGAGGAAGGGGAAGGTGGAGGCAACTTTGGGGAGGCAGCTGAGAAGATTGAGGCAGCATGCCACCATTTTCCTGGGTCTGATTTATCCCTCTCTGTGGTTTTGCTGCTGGTTGGAACTGGACCACTCCTTTCCCTTTCCACACAGTCTGAATTCCATCAAGGGAGCAATGAAGGCAGAGGGGGCAGTTATAGTGCAGGCACTCACTGGCCAGGAGACCTAACACCAACAAAACCTTGCTTGATTGCCTTCTTGATACTGACAGGTCTGAAAAAAACTTGCAAATACTCAGCGAAACAGAAAAATAATTTTATTTTAATTTCTTTAAATACTGTGTATTTAACATCTTTACATTCTCTAAAATCCTAGTATTGATTACTTACAGATGCATATTTTGATCTTCAGAAATTTGAAGGTACTTAATATTGGACTAATGTTACTGTCAAAGAAGTCAGTGGGAGCAAATCTAGGTACATGTTGTTTGATTCGGAAAATACTATCCTATATTTGTAAATTATAAATTGTTTTCAGATTATTGTAACAGTAAGGTTTTAATGAAAGAAATGGAGGAGGTAATATATAAAAATAGAGTTCATCAGCCACAATTTCACCTTGCGGCTATATGTATTTTATAGTCATTATTGCTGATAAGCAGCAATGAAGTATATAGAGTAATTAAACAATAATATGTATTTCTACAGGGGTGACTTAGGGACATTTTCCAGAAGTCCGCTTTTTATCAGAGTCTGTATTTTGTTTATATGTTCCTATATTTTTAAATCTTGAAATCCTGAAGTTTGTCAAACAAAAATACTTTGCTGCGATAGGTACAGGTTTTTTTAAGTTTAGAGATTTTACAGTTAATGTGTTATTTTGTTCTGTGGGAGACAAATGATTATTTTTAAAGCTTCTTTCAGCTGCAACGGACTTGCTATAAATGAGTCGGAAGAAAGCGAACTCTCACAACTGTTTATATTAAACAGCAAAAGTAGTAATTTGTTTATGTGATCTGTGGATGATTTATATTTTGAGCTGCATGTAATTCTTTTCATGCTGACAAGTTGATAGTGAGCACTACAGACCAATGTGGATAAAGCTACCTAGCTTACTGAATTTTAGTCTGGATGGTGGTAAGAGAGGGAAACATGAGTGAGAAGCTTAAGTGCTGGAGGGCTGGAAACAGTTAATCATTTTTACCATCCCTCCTTTGGAGCAGCAAAAGCAAAGGTAGTACAGACTACAACAGGCCACTTGTTACTGTTTACTTAAGTACAAACAGTGGTAGAAGTGTTTAGTCCTTGGGGAAACTCAGTGATTGAGCAAGAACGCAGAAGTTATTTTGATAAGACATAGCAGTAGTGTGGCCAAACTGTGATCATCCCTGAGCTTTAGGCAGGCCAAGGATGAAGGCCTCATATGTTTGGATCTTCCTGATGAACAAAGATAAATTCTACTAGGAAAATAAACTCAGTATATTGGTCAATTTGCAACAATTGGTGAAAGAATTAAATTGTATATTTTAGGACTTGGCATGAGAAGTTGTGGGAAAATAGTTCAGGGTTTCTGCCTCTGGCTTGATTTTTCTGTAGATCTGGAAACAGAGCAGAAAATTAATGCATAAACATATTTAACAATACCACGCTGGGTGCTGAAAATCCAAAATGAAAATTGAAACTGCATGAGAAACAAGAGCACAGTCTCTCTTCTCACTTCAGTTGCTTTGTTTTCTTTGCAAAAATTTTCTAAGAATTCGAGCTTCTTTAAAAAAAAAAAAAAAAAAAAAGACATCAGCTACTGAAGACTATCAGTTTTTCAGCCCGTGACTCTGCCCGATGGTTCTGGTTACAGTACCATTAACAGAAGGCTAAGAAGAAATGCAATCTCTTCATTTTTCACCTCCCAAAGGATAGCCATATAGCAGTGTCTGCAGTAGGAGCATCTGCAGTGCTTCTGCCACTGAGAAAGAGAATGGGCCAATTCAACTGTTTACGTATGTTTGAATGGCAGAAAAAAGATCAGGCAGTATGTTGACATTGAACTGCTGCAGTAGGGGATGGGCGGAGCTGGTAACCCAGTCACCTCTGACAGGGACATGGTGTTGAGCAGCTGGGGATATCTGTTGATAAGCTCTGCAGCTGGCACAGCTGCGAACAGAGGAGGTTATCCCTGAAAGCCTCAGCTTAATGCAGTTTTAGCTATACCATCAAGCTAGCCCGTCCAAGCGGTAGAGCGCACAAGTGACCTGGAATACTGGATGGGAACGCAGTTACCCAAGTACAGAATTTCAGTGCAAAGCTAAGCACAAGCACGGGTGAGTTGAGGCCCTGGTTAGGATTTGCAGGCCCTGTGGTAGAACAAGTTCCAAAACCCTGGTGATTGCAGGTCCAGATGTCTGACCCCCAGCTTACTCTGCCTCTGGCTGTGTCCAGAGGTTCACAACTCCTTTATTTCTGATAATGTTGTTCTACATCAACAACCTCCATTTGACTCCCGGAAATTCAAGGACTGGTTTTTGTTTTTCAAGTTCACTTCAGAAATACATGCATGTGTAGGTCTTACTTGCGTATTGACTAAATAAAGTTTTGTTCTACAGCTATGCAATTGTGTGCTGCGCAATTTGAGTAGGATTTAATAAAGCCGCCTCACATGATACTGAAATTAAAGTGTGAGAAACATCTGCAAATCAGACAAGCATAAGCACAAACAACATTGGAATGATGCCAGCAAAAGCTTAGCTCCAGCAATAGCAATGGAAACTCCGAGCACCTTGGCCTCTTTTCCTTACCTGTGTAGTTTTTCGTTATAGCATATCAGATATATGGCCTATTCCATTATGTGTTTAGAAAAGGAGGAAGCAGTTTCGAATGATACGTCTGGGCCTGTACCTGTAACCCTGTTTTTTTGTAAACTTTATAGGTGTAATAGGCTTGGAAGTTGGTAGGGGCCACTTTCCCTAAAATTCAGTGTTTCCTGGTTTTAAATTTGATTGTACATTCCTGGGTTAACTTGCTTTTTATATATGTCTGGGTTTATGCTAGATAAATGCAGTTATTCAAGAATCTCACAAATACTGTTACAAGTAACCTTGTGCCAAAATTATCAACTGGCTGATTCTCTGAGAGGCATAGTACATAATTTAATATCTTCGGAAAAATAAGCTTAAAGAATAGTGTGGGAAAATGATAGCCTCGGTTTTCTGTAGAAAAAAGTTATCTTTATACTCAAACCACTAAACAAAAACAGCTCTCTGGAAAAAAAAGATTAACAAAATGCATGAAACATCTGAACACATTAAATTATGAAAATAAAAGAATCCAATTATAAAATTCAGAACTTGCCATGGTGGCAGTATGTATTTGCTGTTAACTCTGTACCTCTTTAAGTTTAAATTACTATTGTTTTCTTCATTTTTAACTATCAGAAATGTAGATACCTGCCAAAATTTTAGAACAAAGTTAATTTTCATATGAAAAGCTTTTTGGAACATGTCCAGTGGGAGAATGAGGGTGTGTATGGAGGGTGGGGAGGAGATGGTCTCTCATTCCCACCCCCTCCATCATACTTTGTAAGTTACAGTTTGGCAAATTAAGTGTGCCTACAGTACAAAAAGAACATAAAAAATGCTCCAGCTCTTAAAAAAAAAAAAAAAATTAAAAATTGTTTTTTATAGAATGAAAAGAACAGAGAGCAGCAAATTGGTCCACAGAATATCAACATTGGCTTGAACTTTGACTTGAACTGTAAATGAACATATTATCAGGTTTAAATGAGTATTGGTTCTCTCTTTCCATAACCTTTAATTGGCTTCCATTTCTTGATACCCTGTAAAATCCATCTGAGGATCTCATCTAAGGGAAATTGTCTTTGGCTGGCTCCTTCTTTCAGAGCTGTGTTGCTCAAGGGACTCCCCCATTCCAAAGTACTGTTGACTTCAGCATTTCTAGAGTGTGTGAGGTTTGATGAGAACAGTCATCCCAGACACAATGGAACTCCCACACAGAAGCATCACCTTTCAGGGGTATCATTCAAAGGCAAATTATTAAGATGTGGGAAGCTACTGGAAAGCAGAGTGTCAAAGAACCATTTGGATGAGCTATATGAAAGAAACAAGAAGAAGAAAGGAATTTATTGGCAGAAATTAAAAGGCGTATAACTGGTGCCATGCTGGTGGCATGAAATTGCAAGCCATGAAGTAGGATGAGGCTTCTCTGATGTCAGAATGAGGACTTCGCAAATAAAGACTCATTAAGAAGGGAAACAGGATTCTCAAAATACTGTGTTTTTTCCCAGTCTGGAAGGATACATTTTTGCTCCTGCTTTTCTGTAGCTTTACAAGTAGGTAGAGTAGAGCTGGAGGGAGGCAGGCTAGCATTTGAAGAGGGTGGACAGGGATAGTCAGAGGATGGCAAAATGGCAGGGTTGTTGTTGCCCCCTGGCTTATGCCACTGGCCTATCAACAGAGCCTGCCATTTCAGGAGAAGCAATAAGGACTAACAGTGGTTAGTACTGGAGAAATGGCTGCTCTACATACATTCTTTCAGATGCTGGGGAACTTCCAGGCCTGACACTCTCCAAGGCTGTTTCCCAGTTTTCATGCCTTCCCCATACTTTTCTGTTCCAAGGACAGTTTCTTCCTTGAAACAAAACTGAGTTTTGCTTACAGTGCTGAAAACATATCTACTTCCATGTTGCTGTCAGTGCTGCCTTGTAGGACAATTAAGTGGCACTGGAGAGTAGAGTTCTTTGTGATGACAGTGGGAAATGTCTTGCAAAGGCATGGTTTAGTAAATAGTACTCAGAGATAGGAGTCTTTGGATAAAAAGGTCTGGCAAGAGGCAGGAAGGATTTTGCTGGGGAAGCAAATAGGAAATATGAGTCACAGGTTGACAGAAAGGAGTTAATCTCTGCCCTAGACATACTATTTAGAAGGTTCTACCACTGCTTTGTTTTTTCATCTTGGTGGGTGCCGTATGTCCACTGTGCCACACTTGCTTTGGAGTTGGATGCATCTTAGTAAAATGAGCTATTTGAGGTCTCTCCAATTAGGTGTCCTACTGTGGTAGACATGAAATATTATTAGATACACAGCAGGAGACAGGCCCTGCTACATTTAATAATCTAAATTTGCAGGCGGTGTAAGAGAAAAATGGAAGAAGGAAGAGTAAACAAATTATAAAAGCAAGAGAGTCACGTTAAGTCCATGTCTTGAAGAGGGATTTCAGGTGGTTTTGTGTAAGGAAGTTTGCTCAATGAGAACACAATGGAGAAGAAATGCTCAAAAGAGAAAGGACAGGGAAGGAAGCAGGAAGGGAGAGAAAGCATAGTATGTGGCTGAAGTTTTTAAAAAAAAGCAAGTAGCCTTGAGTAGGTCCTTTCTCCCATTTCGTTTATAAGGTAGTTGTTAAAGATTTAAACAGACCGACAACCTGGTGACAATTAAGAACCTTTCAGGGAAGAAAGGATTCTAAAAGAGAGAAGGTGTTATAAAAATGGATGGATAAAATTATATAGGGAAGTATCCCTCTGGGAGGTCTATTTGAAGGGAACCAGATGAATCTCCTTCTCCTTTAACACTGGCTGTCTGCTTGTTCTCTTCTATGCTCTGTTATCAGCTCTTTCACCAGTGGGCTTATCCATTCCTCCCTTGTTTCTATAACTTGTCTTCTGTAAGTACATTCAGAATCTTCTTTCCCAAATTTATTTCCTTAACTCCCATTATTACAGCCCCCTGCTCCTTCCACTACACACGCAAATAAATATATACATACACAGTCAAGTGTTCTTTCTCTCTTTCTGATTAACTTTGCTCATACCCTTCTGGTCCTTGTCCAGCTACTTCAGACCAGTCTGTACATGTCTGTCTCATATAGAGAGAGCAGTGTTTCTCTTGTCTTAGTCTCTGGGCTAATTGCACTTCTGCCTTTATGGACTCCATGAGGACCACACATTTAATTGATAGGCCTCTAACTACTGCTTGTGTTACAGAGCCAGAACTTCATTCAGACCAAGGCATAGGTGTTAGTTTTCTTCAGTTTGTTTCTGTAGGTCTTGGGTACCTGCAGCTCTGTGTGTGTTTGTTCATTCATTCATTTGTATTTTTTCTCTCTCTGTCTCTCAATCTGACCATTAGTAAGTGATCAAGCATTTTATAGCAGACATCTAGAAGATCTATGTAGAATAAAGATACGGCAGACAAAACCCGTCATAGGACAATGAATGTATAATATGCATTCCAATTTATTACCTTATTTGCTTTTTCATATTTAAGATGCTAGCATAGATTGCACCTTTTCAGAGGTTAGTACTGTCAATATTACATTATTTTCTTACCCTTTTGTTAGTTCTCTTGAAGGTGAGCTACTTGCTTTTCCTATGGGTTGAAACTCTCCCTTGTCTGTCTTTCATGGTCTGTAATCTCATTCCTACGTGGCATTCACAAACCCAATGAGTGGTATCTTTTTTCAGTCTTGACTTGCACACTGTTACCTAATGCCATATCGATGGTTGACACATTGTGACTAATATTTAAGGAAATCTTCCCAGGTATAACAGCACTTGCTTTCTGTATGCTAATGAAAGACTTCTCATAGAAATTGTTTTCTTCATCATGAACTTTTTTGCAAAAAACAGGCATTTTTTTATTTGCTGTTCACCAGCCACTGATGATAGTACTAATATCTAATCCTAGACATTTACAAAGTTGAATTACTTAATTCAGGTAACTGCTAGGGTATCTTTTTTCTGTGATGCTTTTTTTTTTTTATACAGATTTCTTTAATGCAGTCGACAGTGATTTGTACATAGACAGTTTTGCACATACCTTAATTACGTACTAGCTAGTTACATTCATAATGAAAAGACACCATTAGATGGGTTAATAGCCTTGAACCATGGTAAAGTTAGAATTGGACTCGTATTTCTTTGTTTTCCTCTTCACAAATGGTATATGAAGAGCAAAAGCCCACCGCCACTTCAATGACATTTCATAAGGCAAAATCTAATTTCTCAGTCCATAAAACACATGTTGCAGTTTGTTAAACTAAACTAAATCTAGCAATGATGATATTTTAAAATATTGCACAAGTTTATAGTTATATATAATGTTGTGGAAATACCACTGATTTTTCTTAAAACTTAATCGATATAAGTAGGATATTTCTTTTCTTTTCTTTCTGAATTCGTAGAATCATAGAATCATTTAGGTTGGAAAAGACCTTTAAGATCATCTAGTCCAACCATTGACCCTACTCTACCAGGTCTGCCACTAAACCATGTCTCTAAGCATCACGTCTACACGACTTTTCAGCACACCTAGGGATGGTGACTCAACCACCTCCCTCGGCAGCCTGTTCGAATGTTTGATAACTCTTTCAGTGAAAAATTTTTTCCTAATGTCCTGCCTAAACCTCCCCTGGTACAACTTGAACCCATTTCCTCTTGTCCCTGTGTAACTTCACCATGGAATGAGCATTACAGTGCTATATACCATCTCCCTCCACCAGTACTTAGCCTGAAGGTTTGTCTTCATTGAGCTATGGCTTGATTTTTTTTCATTTGTTTTCAAAAGTGAGATGGGGAGATGGAAATATATATATACTCCACTAAGAAACCTCATATTAATAGCAGCTAACGTTTTGCACCTCTGGAGCCTTAACAGTTTTTCAAAAGATGATCACCTATGCCTCTACAGGTAGTCTGTTTAGAGCTGTAAGCAATAATGCCTTATATAATAAAAATCGACCTGTTTTCTTGCATGCATTTTGATTGATGAAAGATGCTGTCACCACAGATAATTGAAGGTGAATTGCATCTTAATTTTCATTTCAACACTTCATATTACATCTGTTGAACTGGTCCAGATATTATAGTCTCATGTTTAGGTATTATTTTCCAGTAACATACCTTAATTGCACGAGCTCTCCCTTCCTCGCAAGTGAATATCTGGAGTGGTAAGTTCTCTATGTCAGCTATTGACAATGTAGATGAATGGTTTCTTACCATTTGTAGTAGGTATCACTGAGTTTTTCAATGGTAAAGGTTACTGCACACAGATAAAGTACCTTTGCTGTTTCTGTCTGTGTCCTCTAAGAGTTTTGCTGGGACAAAAAAAAAAAAATCGGTAAATGTTTACTTGAGTGACATAGAGCTGAAAATGTGAAGCAGAAACTGTGTTTCAGTGTTTCTCTGAAAAAGAAAATGGTAAAGGTAATCATATTCTTCATTATGCAATAAATTCTAAAAGCACAATGTCACCTGCTCCATTTGGTGTATATCAGATACCCCGAAGTCATAATGGATTGTGTGCAAAACTTTAGTAAGATTTTGACCTACCTTCTTGTCTTCTCTTATAGTTAGGTTGGTGATAAGAGAACGTGTATGCATGGTAGAAATCCTATAATTAAACTGTAGGCCTGAGTTGATTGCAAATGTGATTTATCAACATAAATGCTTCCGTATGAGCTATGTCATTTTGTTTGGGATAAGTTCTACCAATCCAGAAAACAGATTGCTAAGAGAGTTTCCATACTCACATTCTCTTGTCTTGGAGTGAAAAATGAGTCAAGTACTGTCAGACTTTAAATTTTGCTACTGAAAGTAAATTTTTCTGGGACATGTGAAGCTGAAGAGAGTGCATCGTCGTTTCTTGCCTGACGGGTTAAAATGGGTTCAGTCAAACTGCAATGCTTTCTGGGTATGTCTGATTTGAGGGTGTTTTCCATATAAATCATCTCAGTAATTAGACAAATCTCAAAATTCGCAAACATATTGTTCATCATAATTTACAATTCCTAATCCCCAAAACCTTCATTGAAAGTTAAGACTTTGAGTGTGTATTGGTCTGTTAACCTTAGAAACAACTCGGTCCTTTCCTTTTGTGCTTGAATAATGAAGAAAACTTGCAACACTTGGTGGAGTTGCAAGTGAAGATACTGGTGGATTTTAGTGGCTTGTGGTTGACATTAATGACTTATGTGTCCATTGCATTCAGTTTAATAGGCTGTAAACACTACGAGCTGATGAGCAATTATATGTTTGCATCTTTCCTTTCCTATTTGGAGGCAGTAAGTTCCAGCAAAGGAGGAGGATGAAGTCCTATGGCTGGTTAATATTTTAGTTGTGCCATCAAGAATTATCAGAACATGCCTGCAGGGCTCTGATAAGCCCTTGTAACAGGATTTTCAGTATAGCTTTCATTCGTCACGTTCTTTTCCTAAAAACATTAACCTTTGTGTCCTCTTTGTTGAGCCCTTAATGTTTTAGGGAATGAACGCAGTTTATTGATGGCACAGAAGCTTCTACAAGCTCATTTGTCAACAGATCACATATTTTAGAATATCACAAGTGACAGTCACCTTTTTAAAATAATGGAAATATTTAAAAAGCGGTGACTAAAATCTTTCCAATTCTTACAAAAAGCTATTAGTTTGTAAAATCATTTTCTCAAGAAGTTACAGAGAAACACATAGAAGAAGGGAAAAAAAAAACCCTAACCCCCAAACCAGTGTCTATGTAGTATAGAAGTGTTATGGCCATACTGGGTGGCTCTTCATTTGGCACCTCCAACAACTCTTCCTTCCTTTGCCTTTCAGATGTGCACAAGCCTGCTTATCCCCTTTCCTGTTGCATCTCAGAATATTCCTATTGGCCTATTTTTTTTTGATTGATGATAGTATTTCATTAGTGTAGGGTTAATGATGAAAGCTCACTGTGCCAAGTGGAACTAAGTTGTGGAACCTTACGGTTTTACCATATAATCTTTGCCAAAGTCTATTATTTCTGCCTAAGAAAAGGGGAATATATTTTGTTTTATTTTTTTCCTGATGTTAAAAAATGGCTTAATTCAAGTATACTGTCAGTGAGTCTGCATTTATATGTATATAGTTTGGGCATCTGCATCAGTCTAAACAGAAGAAAAAAGAGGAGTGGTGAAAAGCAATACTTTTTTTTTCTCAGCTATTAAATCTGTTTCACAGGGTGATTCTCTTCAGGGTGGTGATGATTCTCCGTTCTCAGACTCAATTACATTGGAACAAACAACAAGTAATATCGGAGTCTCAAGTGGACGTGTCAGCCTATGGATGCAGTGGATGTTGCCAAAAATTACTATAAAATTGTTTGCTCCTGATCCTAGAAATAATGGCACAGGTATTCATCATTTTTCCCCTAATATACTATTTTAAATTCCGTACATTATTTTACAGCACAGTGTTAGCTATTCAGAGCATTTATTGACAATATTAAACACTGTAATGCAGAAATAATGGGTTGGATCTGTATTTTAAACTAGAGTGACAAGCTGTAGTTAGGTAAGTGCATGTAATCAGAATTCAGTGTTGTTCTTTGGCATAAACGTCTCTCTCCGTGTTGAATGATTATTATATTAAATTGGAAATAAGAAGTCGGGTTTTTTACATGAGTGCTGCATTTATTGCCTTAGAAGCAATCATGTTTCAGTTTGATATGATTTAGTAGTATGTTTTGTGTATGTCCATTTATAGACATGTAGTTTTGTATTGATAATTTCAAATTTAAATTGAATGTAATCATCATAGTATAATCCTTAAAGTCATAGGAAGTTTAAGATGGAGTTCAATGTAGAAGTTTCAACTTCTGTGCTGAAAAGATAAATATGTATGGTACCAAGCTTCTCTTTTTTTCTTTGAGATTAAAGTTGGATTATCATCCGGACAGTAATTGTTTGAAAGGAGCTCAGATTCTATAAATGTACTGCAGGACTTCAAATAATTTTTTATTAGCAAACAGTGCTGCTTAGTAAACACAGCTGCTTAGCAATTAACATTGTTGCTCATAGAAATGTGAAGATGTAGGGAGACTGATGATTAAAGCTAATTTTCAAAGAGATGTGCTTGAACCTTTGATTTTAAAAAAGTAATTACAAGAGAGAAAGAAATCTAAAGTATTGTTAAAGCATATATCTTCGCAAATATTTTTTTACTTTTTTTTTCAGGAATTATACTGAGAACGCCATAACTAGAACCTCTCTGCACTTTTGTATAAAAAAGATTGGATTCTAGGATTTTTTTCTGGTTCCTGTCTGTATGACACTTGAATCAAAAAGTGCTTTATGAAAAACTCTGAGTAGAAGTAGCATCATCCTATTACAAAATGTAGTGTCTCAGATACGTTTCTTGCAAGTTTCAGATTAATACCTAATAATTTTTATTTTCTTTGACTATTGTAGAAGTTTGTGTTGTCAGTGAATTAGAAGATCTCAGTGCCTCAGTGGATATGCAGGATGTCTATACCAAAATAAAATGTAAAATAGAAAGCTTCAATATTGACCATTACAGAAACAGGTAATTCCTGAGAGTTATTCTGCTTTAATTTCAGGCTGAAAGAAGGCGACAGGTGTTGGGTTTTTTCCTTAA
This sequence comes from Burhinus oedicnemus, assembly GCA_008921705.1. Classification (NCBI taxonomy): domain Eukaryota; kingdom Metazoa; phylum Chordata; class Aves; order Charadriiformes; family Burhinidae; genus Burhinus; species Burhinus oedicnemus. The sequence goes on along the minus strand of VFFE01009182.1, from coordinate 509,651 downwards.
TTCTTAACTTAAATTTAAGGTAATTGTTCAATTTCAATGAAATGATTTTAACCTGTTATGTAATAAAAATCAGAACATTTTCTTAGAATTATATCTGATTCCAAAGATTTACATGGAAGTCATAAATCAGGAGAGGGTTTTTTCACACTTACTGCTCTATTGGTCTGTTAGACAAAAATCATTCCTTTTAGCTGAACTTTTGAATGGGAAACTCTTTAAATATTGCTTCATGATGTGTTAGGAACTGCCAATATTTACTGATTCATGGTACCATACTCTTAGATATTAAAAAGAATTTTATAAAAAATTGAGCTGTTTCTTTTGCTATGGCTTAGCAGCACGGTAGTGCAGGGAACTAAGCTGATTATCTGTGTCTGTGTGACACGGCACAGTGTTATGCAGACATGCCCAAGTAAAATTTCAGTAATTAATGTCAACCAGTATATCATCAATATTATGTACATTTAGGGTAGGTAGTTAGGCCTACTATATGTCTTGCAACTTTAGCAAGTCTTGTTAGTTGCATAGCTTGCTGCACCAATGTGACTGCATTCATTTGGCACCCAGATGCACAGTTCTGTAGAGGGATTGCATGTGCCACCTTCTAGCTTGTATTGGCCATGAACACACTAGTCTTGACAAAATAAGAGAAAGCCCATGTAGTCTTTGATGAACTGGGTTAGTGTTTGGCATTGCAGACCAACAGATTCCATTATGGGAAACGGAAAGTAAGAGAAAATAGAATAGTTGTTTTGTTACTCCCTGAGAGGGGGAAAAAAATAAAATAATTAAAAGCTTCAGAACATTTTTTGACATTGAAAATGACTAAAATATTTAGGAGCACACATCATTTTGACTTAGGAGCCAATGTCTGCAAGGTTTTATTGGACACTTACTGTTCTCTGTGTACATCGGGAAGGAGATTTAGTATCAACTTAGTGAATGTACCACCATTTCTGAGACTTTTTTTTCTGATCAGTCTAAAAAAAAAAAATTTGAGTTCCTGTTCTTTTGCCTAAGTTACAAATGCAGTTATTGTTTGTACGTGTTGTAATATTTGATAATCAAAATTTGTAATTTATTTTTAAAAATCTTTTAAAATCAAGTAGTGGTATTTTAAAATGCTTTGGAATCCCAATAGCTAGGTGCTTTTAACAAGCTTCTTTGTCCATAGATTCTATGGAAAGCTTGAGAAGAAGGTACTTCACTCCCAGGACCCTAATAATAGAATCATAGAATAGAATCATAGAATCGTTTAGGTTGGAAAAGACCTTTAAGATCATCTAGTCCAACCATTGACCCTACTCTACCAGGTCTGCCGCTAAACCATGTCTCTAAGCATCACGTCTACACGACTTTTCAACACATCTAGGGATGGTGACTCAACCACCTCCCTGGGCAGCCTGTTCCAATGTTTGATAACTCTTTCAGTGAAAAATTTTTTCCTAATGTCCTGCCTAAACCTCCCCTGGTGCAACTGGAACCCGTTTCCTCTTGTCCTGTCGCTAGTTACTTGGGAGAAGAGACCAGCTCCCATCTCACTACAACCTCCTTTCAGGTACCTGTAGAGAGCAATAAGGTCTCCCCTCAGCCTTCTCTTCTCCACACTAAACAATCCTAATTCCTTCAGCCGCTCCTCATAAGACATGTTCTCCAGACCCCTCACCAGCTTTGCTGCCCTTCTCTGGACACGTTTCAGCACCTCAATGTCCCTGCTATACTGTGGTGCCCAAAACTGAACGCAGTACTCAAGCTGTGGCCTCACCGGTGCTGAGTACAGGGGCACGATCACTTCCCTGCTCCTGCTGGCCATGCTATTCTTGATAAAGGCCAAGAACGCTACATTAGAAATGCTTTCAACTTCAGGGTGTTCTTGGTTTGCTAAAGTTATATTGGGGCTTTAAAAAAAAAAAAAGTTCTTCCACTTGATGGAATTGTTACTGTTCTTATTTATATTTCATAATCTCTTCAGAGTGCCTTTCTCTGTCTTTAAATCTCTGTGGACCAAAACCAAAAGCAGAGAATAGATAAGGTGAACATTCTGTCTTCCAGGCCAGGGGGAGACTGGCAGTCAGGACATTTTGAAGGAGTATTTCTACAATGCAGAGAAAAGCTTTTGGTGAGATTTCTTTAGTAAACTAAAAACCTGAATAATTCTTCTTAAACAATGTATTTTTCTTTATTCTTATATATGTTAAAAAGAATGATTACAAGAACTGTAGTAAGAAATACATTTTAATAGTTAATAGCTCATTTTTTTCTGAATAATACTATGATTTAGTAACGTATACGAGTACAGCTTTCTGTTCACAGTTTCTTGGTTCTTGTAATCATTGTCCTCCTCATTCTAATAAAGCTATCTGCTGAAAATCCAGGGGTGTCCCTTTTCTGTATGCAGGATTTCACTGTACTTTTATTCTCGTGTGTCTTGACCTCTTGCTATAGGTTATCCTTTCACATAAAATTTTACAAAGTTTCTTTTTTACCAGTTTTTTGCTTGATCTGATTGAATTTCAGCTTTTTAGGGAAAGGTATGGCATAGGCTTTATCTTGCAGTTACATAGAACTGTCCAGGTTTAATGTAATTTTTTTCTCTGTTTATAGCAATTTTATTCTTTTTTTTTTTTTTTTTCTTTTTGTCTTCCCCTCTTCCATGCCTCATTCATTACCTCAAGCCTTGGGGAAGATTCTTGGTCTCTGGGGCAATATGGAGGTGTGTTCCTTTCCTGTACTGACAAGCTGAACAGACGTACCTTGTTGGTTCGACCCATCAGCAAGCAGGACCCTTTCAGTAATTTCTCTGGCTTCTTTCCCTCTGTAAGAATCTTTTTTAAAAATTTTTACTGCAGAACTTCCACTAATAAATGCCAGTTGGAGTAAAAAAAAAATAAAAATCTCAAATTTAGTTGCTTATCATCTAAATTATTTTTTTAACTGAATATATTTATTGCTTATATTGGTTATATTAGTTGTGTTATTTCTCTCTTATCCTTTAGTGATAGTTTTCAGTCATTTTTTAATACATGTGGGAATGAGGGTTGATGGTTCACAAACTGGTACATTACAGCAGTCCACTGAAGTCAATGGGATTCATTTATATTAAAAATGAGCACGTACAGTAATGTTTGGAGACCAAGTATGTAAAAGCCAGTACTGAACACCGCAATTTGTTCATGTAATTCTGATACCTACTTAGGGATTTAAATACTTTGTATTACTGCAATATACCCTTATGCAACCTTTTAAAATTACTTCTTATAATTACGGTAATGCAACAATTAACCATTTCATATTTGAGTCTTTCTTTTGAATGCATGAAACATTGTCGATTCAGAATATCTCAGTTTGAGATATTTAACCCCTTTTTTCTTGCCTGTTTATCCTTGAAAGACTTTATATCTTATGACATTGGGCTCTTTATCTTCACAAATGTGTGGCTGTATAGAATCTTTTGATGTTAGTGGAAGTTCTGTGTGGTCTGATTTATTGTCGTCATGAATATTGATTGGTAATACTTTCTCTTATTCTGTTTGTTTCAGTTCTTACAAGAAATTAACTTACCAATATTTTTATTTCACTTAATCATAAAAGCTTCCAGTTTTTCAGCGTTTAAGCTATGTATCCTGTCTATTTAAGAAAGAGATGTTGTTCTTCTATTAACAAAGTTTAAATTACATTAAATTGTTTTAAATCAAATTTAAGATGCTGAAAGAAGCAACTACTTCTAAAATGTAGTTGCTTTCATTGTGCTCATGTGATTAAAGCTAATATTTAAGCAATCTTGCAGAATTCTATCAAAATGTTTATTACACTTAATAGTTTTCGTAGTTATTATTTTTACATTTTTCACTCACTAACAATGTATGACTGAAAGATTATGTTAGTTGGCTATGGGAGTTTTATACACCCATGCTTAGATGGAGTGAAGCTACCTCAGCACCCAAGTGTTATTTTAGCACCTATGGTATTTGCACATACAGAAGGAACGATGCGAGGGATCTACTTCTAAAATGTCTAAAGTGAAGGAGAAATCAAAATATTTGACTGTGTGAAACATTATCAGAAAATGTTTGGTAAATTTAGACTCTTGAATTTATGGGGAGGTTTTGGCTGATTGGATTTGAATTTCATAAAACATAAATAATCAGAAAAGAAAAAAGTGTTCAGCAATTCATAGTTTTAGCTGAAACAATACAGTGAAGTGTGGACATGCTGTGGACAAATTTTCAATTCAAAAAAAAGAAAGAAATTTTTTCTACTATTCAGAGACAGTGGAAAGCTGTTAGAAAATATAGAACTCTAAGCATTCTAACTAACAGAGAATATGGCAATTGATGGATGTTATATGTGCACATTTTTGCAGCAGTTTATTTTTTTTTCCTTGAAACAGACAACTGCAAAACTCTTAGACGGCTCACACCAACAACACGGATTTCTTTCTCTCACTTATACCAAAGCTGTGACAAAAAATGTCCGGCACAAACTGATATCAAGAAACGAACGACGAACATTCCACAAGCTATCAGAGGGACAAACTGATGGTTCTCCTCACTTTCTTCATGAGATCCTTCTCTCTGCTCAGGCCTTTGATGTGGTCCTCTGTTTTCCATTGCTTAATGCAATTGCAAGCATTTTTCAAGCCAGGTTGCCAAGGACTCAAAAGGAAAAAAGAAAATCACCAGGCCAACCTATGAGGACTCATGCTCTAACTTCCCGCAACTTGCCTCTGATTTATATCAACAGTGGTGTAATAAGAGTCTTCTTTCCCAAAAATGAGGAAGATCGTCATGCTGCAGAAGGTACAGCATTTTGTTAGAGTTTTTTTGCTGTTTGGTAGTGTAGACAAGTATTCAAACTTAGATTGCTGACCATTGCTAGGGCCTTCAGTTGCAAGGGTCAGAGTGAGGAAATACCTAACATTTATGCTAATTCTCTGCAGACTTGCTGAAAATTTTTTTTAGGTGTTTGTTTGATCTTTGCTTTACCAGTACCTATAGAGTTTGCATTTAAAATGTGATTATAAAAAGAAAGGGTCAAGAATTGTGGAAAGAGAACTTAACCCATTTCTGCAGTGGTGATTCTTGTGTCAGCTCTCATTACACTGGTACCAGTTCCATAGACACCTGTTCCAGCGATGGAGTTTAAGCATGGAGCCTTAGCGCTTGTGTAAATTGGCACCTAGAAAGCCATGCAATATTGAAGCAGGTAGATATTCTAGTTCAGTTTGGAGAAAGTTATTAAAATGTACCTTGTGATTGATGCTCAACAGATGATATAGTTTACAATTTATGTAGTAAGTCTTAGTTGAAGCTATTCAGACTCCTTTATGTAAGAGGCTTTCAGGTGTTTACAGAGGTGTGGTTAGCATAAGCTGTTCTTTCAAACAATAGCAAGTAGCCATTTGATCTATAGATAATACTTCTTTTCCGTAAGAAATTTTTTCCTTTATATATATAATATATTTACATCCCTATTACAATCTTTATATATAAAGAGACACTGATGTTAAAATTACACATTTTAACAGCTAGCAGGAATGCAATCACTTCCATTACCAACAATTCTTCTAGAGATTTAAAAAAAAAAAAAAAAGTGTTTTACTGGTATCATGATATGTTTACATAAGTGCTATAGGTATGGAGGTTTTTCTACCATTATGTATGATAGCACACAATATAATCCTAAGAGTATAGTCTTTAGATTTTTCTCATAACCTAATTGCAAGAAGTGCAGACAGTGAGAATTTACGTAGATCATTTTTTTGCCAGCATCCTCTCCAATTTTCCAACTGGGAACACTGAAAACACAAAAAGATAAAATTAGACTGGCTGTGTTGGCAAGAAAGAATTATGATTCTGGTTGGAAGGGAGTTCTAGGGCATGCTGTCAAGGAAATCTTTTAAAAGTATGTTTTTGTAGCTCTGTAGCTGTATACATCATTAAAAAGAAATTATAAAAAACTTTGTCTTATTGCTATCTCTTGCTTGAAAATGCATGCAAGGAACAGAATTGCCATGGTTAACCATAGATTCAGGAAGAAAAACTGTGTATGCTGTTAAAGAATAACGCTGAAGATTAGCTTTACTAAATTAATAAGTCAGCTAACCTCTTCCACTGGAAAATTCTGAAATATCATCACTATGAAAATTAATACCATTCTCCTTTCATTTCTTCTTTCACCCTAGATTTTCCCAAACTCTCATCTGTTTCTGAATGTGAAATAAATTGCTTCTTTCTTCTACTGCTTATTGTCTTCAAGAACAATAGAAATTAGAAACAATAATAAGGAGTAAGAGTTGAATACAACCCACATTACTGGTATGCTAGGTCAGAGAAGTGTTGTATATAGTGGAAATATGCCCCCATAAGACCTCATTCATCATATATTGATTAAGGGAGATTTTTTTAGTCCAGTAAGATTTGCATGTTTCAAGTTGTGATCACTGCAGTAAAAGTAGAAAAACAGTGACATCAGCTTCTCTTCTAGTTAATCCTCTGCTGTTCATTCCTTGTACCTAGTGATAGCTTCCAAAACTGTCCTCCCCCAAAAAACCACATGCAATTGTGACTTTACGTATAGAGTTAAAAAAGGAAAGCAAATCTGTTCTTTATTGATGCAGTCCAAACCCAAATTTGCACCATGAACTGTGGTACACAAACACTATGAAATGATCAAAATCATGATTTTTCTCCTGAGGAATTTACATACACACATGCATGAATACACCCACACAATTTTATAACGCTTTAGTTTCATGGGGTTTGCAGCAGCACCAGATGAACATTTCATTTTGTGGTGGAGTTGAGGACTTCTATACTAGGCAATAAGCAATGCTGCTTTCTCTCAGAAGTTTGATTTGTTAATACATCAGGTGGTGTTTCAAGTTCTGGCCAGCAGCCCACACTTACTTAGTGATGAAATAAAGACAACTAAATATATAAAAGCAATATATAACAAATAGAAACAAGACATACTGCATAGCAGAACACTATGAGTAAAAATTGTAAATTGCAAAAAACTGATAAGAAGTGGCAAAGACAGGGAAAATCAATGTCTGTCTGGTTTGAGGACAATAGGAACTTTTTTTAACATGTACTAGGAGCAAAATATCAGGAATCACTAGAAAGGACATGACAAATTTGTTGATAGTGAAAAAGAAAAGGCAGCATACTGAATAAACGTATGTCCTGCATTTGTAGAAGTGATATATTCTTGTCACATAAGCATGACTCCCTACTTTGAAGTCCATCGTAACATATGGTCTGTAACATCCTCTTTGCTTACTATTAAAGAGTTTCAAATCAGTAAGACTGAGTAACTTGTGTTCAGGGATCTTAGTCTTCTGAGGCTAATTTTTAACACACCTTGGAAGAGCAGGTTTTAGACAGCTGAATGTGTATCTAGTAAAATGAAAAGTGTGATGTTCAAATAAAATTAAGACAGGTAGTTTTATTGCTCTCCCTCAGAGAATGTAAAGAAAAAAATCTATTATAGGATTCAGTTAATAAAGTTACATACTCGTTACATGATAATAAATACAGTTTTATGGTAAAATAGTCTTGTTAAACACATCTGACTTCCATACTTGATTATGGTTACAATTTTTAGTTGATAAAACGTTGCAAAGATTTGATATGCTTTGACTTTCCTAAGGAGTTTGATGTTGTGTCTCATGGTATTCTAATTTAAATACATCCCTATACGATATCTGTGGAAATGTTAAATGAATTAAAAATGGCTAGCTAGGAGTCTAAAAAAGTAGGTAAGTTGTCAGTTGGGAATAATAAGTGAAATTGGTATTTAATAATCTGAAATTAAATACTATACCATTGCTGCTAGCATCAATGTATGTTGCAAAGAATGTACTGAGGAAAATAATGTTAAGGGCTATAGGCCATGCATCTTGATCACGGTTTTTACATCACTGCTTGTAGAAAATATACTGAATCTTCTAAAACTCAAGTTATATATCAAGGAATATATTTATGCAGAGTATGTCTTCAGGACTGGAGAGACTATCCTGGGAAACAGTGGCTGAAAATAGCTTACGGGTCACAGTGGACTTAGTGAAAAGAAATAAGGGCAGTAGCTGTACTTCTGCATATGGCAGATGATGGAATATCATGTCTAAGTTGTGTTCTGTTGTAAAAATGGGAATTGATAAAACTGGAGAGGGTGCTGGAAAGCACCACAAATGTTAATCAAGTGCTGGAGAAGCAGCCTTACAAGGAAAGACTAAAAGAGCATAATATGTTTAGCTCACCAAAAAGAATACTGAGATGAGTGAGTAAAACCAAGTGAGATTTTGAACATTATTATACATGGGTAAGTAAGTTTTTCCTAGATTGTACTTATATTGTGTAGTGTAGACTTCTTTATTTCCCCTCAAATTTTTAAATATTTATAATGACTGTCATTATGTTTACTACGTTATTCCCATATTTTGAAAAGCTAATGGGAGAATTCACAGGTTAATGAATGGAGATGTCAATTCATCATCCTAAATCATGACTCAGATTACCACTCATTAGAAACCAGCTGAAAATATTAATGCCTGTAATTCTTTCTGTTTTAAGATTGACTTAATTCCTTGACCTACAGGAAGCTGTAAACAAAAGAACCATGCCCAGCCTTGAAAAAGAATCTTAAACCACTTACATAATAGAGACTGTGATGAGTAGTCCTGTGTTTATTTTGCTTTGCTAGGTGTCAGAGACGCATTAAAATTCTTAGCCTAAGATATATTTTATTAAGAACCACTTCTCAGAATAAGGCATTTGCCACCTAATTAAGTTGCAATTGCAATCTGAAGCGTATTTAATACCTTCAATCCTTTTTCTTATGTGAATATCAGAAAAAAAATAATCCAACACGTTAAGTGTACAGTGGCAGGAATTCTAATACTTCGTACAATGCCTTACTCATTTTTTGATCTAAAAGTTGAAAATATGGTTTCTGATTTAGTCACAAACAGGATTTTGTTGTCAGCTTAACTTTTCTACCTTAGTTCTGGCAACCAAACCATCTGTATATGGTTTTGCTCTGCTTTGGGGACTAAAGGATTTGACTTTGCTTTTTAAGTAGATGAGGTTCTTTTAAGTAAATCCCTGGTGTTCTGATTTAGTTATGTGTTGGAACTTGTGTTACCACTCTGCTGCATGTTTACTGTGGTATTCCCTACAGTTTTTTCAAAATATCGTATTAGAATTCCTGTGAATTCTGTAATTTCTTATATCTGTTTAAAAGTACACGTATGTATATATGTAGCTGCAAAGTATGGTGTCTTACTCACTAACACATTAACAGGACTGGAGAGCCATTTTTTAAGCTCATAGATACCACTGGTTCTTTCCACACCAAGCATTTCATTCTTCAGTAAAATGTTTAAACTCTGCTCTGCTACTGTAATTTTCTTTCCAGAACTCATATATGAGAGTCTTGCAGAATTTCCTTCTTATGTATCATGGTGGTGTTGAAGTGAACCATTTCACTTCAGATGATGAACTCTCTGAGCTTGCGTTGCGTGTTCTCAGGAGCTTCCTAGTTACTATGAAGTCTTTTGAGCAGAAGTTTATCCAAATACTTTGTGTATGTCTGTGTCTGCTGAGAAGGAGATGCAGTAGACTCAGTCAAGGAAACTTCACATAGTTTGTTTACTACAAGAAATGTGGTGCTATTTTTTTTCTGGGCAGGACTTCAGTTTTCTGTCTAATATGACCGCTGCTTTTAAGACTAAGAATTTGTACATATGACTGAAATTCTAATATGATGGAGATGAAGTGGAAAGCCGAGATTTTTCTTCTTGGAGTAATTTTGTTATTGATGTGGAATTTACTGTCCACTACTACATCTTGTTCTTTGTATATGTGTCAGATTTCAGATTCTCTTGTTTCAGTCCTTGTGTTTGAACTTTTCATGTGTGTTGCAACCCATACCAAATGCTACTAGAATGGTTACTTTGTAATATCCTGCAGTGTTTTAAATCTAAAGGACCTAGGCCTATATTAAAAAGAGTGCATGATTCAGATATTTCAACAGATAATTATTGGAGAAACAGACAGATCACAAAGAAGTCTGTGGGATCAACATCGTTTTGGACCAAAAAAAAAAAAAAAAAAAAAAAGAGGCATCAGAGAAAATGAGAAGTCACAGACCAGGATTTAGTTGTGTCATAAAACTCTGTGGGGAAATTAAATTACAATAGTTTTGTCTTTTATGTATCACAACAGTGCTACTGATTTTAGGGTTTGTTTTTGGGTTTTTTTGGCGTTAGTTGTTGCTTCTTAGCAGAACTGAATCCTTAGCAGATATTCTTACTTAGATTTTTTTAAGAAATAGTTTTTCAGTGTTTCTGCTATGTGCATTTGACCTTTAATCAAACACACATTTCCTCTTCTCCTAACTACAGCTAATCCAGCAATTAAAGAAGACACTTTGGTTCTCAAGATTGGATCTGTCTCTATGGCTCCTCAGGCTGACAACCCTCTTAGTAGAGCTGTGCTCAGAAAAGACATTTATCAGTAAGTGTTGGGGGAGGGGGTTGGGTTTTCATATATGGTCTTAGAAAAATTCATTTTGGGAGAAGTTAATTGATCAATAAAACGGGTACGTGCAGCCTGTAAAAATACTTTTCACATACAATCTTTTGATATTCAAAACCAGGTTTTTCTGATTTTCTTCACTTGTGGGCTTTCAAATCCATTTAGACAAATCAAGTTCTTCTGTGAAGTGCTGATGAATAACAGAATTTAAATGTCAAGTCATTACGAAGCTTAAGCTCACAGATGAGAACATTTTAAGAGCCTTTCTTTTATTCAGCTACTACTAAGTTCACCTAAGAGAAAAGGAGTGTTTTTGTGACTACCAAAGTGCTCAGTAGCCATATAGTGTGAAGGAGATAGATGTTAATAATATAAATGGTAAACATATATTCAAACTGTAGGATTCTTGATGTCACGTAGATCAAAGCTGAAAGGAATGCAAACTTCTAAGGAGCTCTTTCCCAGTAAACACATTTTCTGTGAAAATGTCATGCTCTGGATTGTGTCACTAAGTATGTGCAAACCACACTAATCATATATAGGCAGCAAAACTGGTGAACATATGTAATCAACATGATAAAAGTAATATATGATCCTTAGTAGAGTTGGCACTGTTGCCAGACTTGAAAGTATGGTTGCAAATAATACCAAGTGAGAAAAGTCACAGAAATACAGATGAACAAGTGTCTTATACTTCCCGTTGGTCTGTTTTTCAGATGTGGCAATATTTTTAACTACTTCATAGTGCTCTTCAATAGAAATTACAAACATCAAAATCTTTTCCCAGCAGTAAAACATTTACTGCCTAGAAAATGACAGCAAGTTTTACTTTTTGTCAAGACTAGGATTTTTAGGAGACCATGAAATATCTCCAGTTTCTCTTCTGATCACTTAGAAGTTGTAAGAGAGTCTTTTTCTTCATATTTCCATGTGGAAATATTTAAATTAGTGTTTTTTGCTTGTATGTTTAGTTACAGTAGGGGTTTTTTCATTTGTTTGATTTGGGTTTTTTAAATGAGCATTGTATCTATTGTATTGTAGAGCTTTCGTGGAAGAAATCTTACAGCCTGGCACCAGCAACAGCTTTGGGTGACAGAGCCAGCTCTCAATGTGCCCATAGTTAAAAGAGATCTTCCCGCCATTTGTACAGGCTCTTCCTGCTTCTGCCTCCTCTGTCCGAGGAAACTTTTATCTGATAACTTTGAGAGTTACAGAACCAAACGTAGGTTCCACTCTTCTTCTCACAGCAACCAAAAATTTATCAGAAAAATACACGATCGTAAAGTGGAATCTGTAAGTTCTAGCTTCCGTAAGGTCATTTCTGTCACCGAGGGGAACTGTGCAATGTTCCTTGAACACACATTACAAATCAGTGAGTAAGCAACAGGAGGGACGCAATTTACATCTAAAATCAATGAAGCTATGCCAACTTACATTTTTTGAGTCTGCTATCTTTGCATCTGTGGTTTTACCTGAAATGCAGAAAATCCATGCTTCTCAAACTGAAAGTCACTCAGTTGCTCTTTTGCATTATGGGTGTCTGGCTCTTATATGTATATAAGTGTTCCGGACTATGTTTGTGCAGTGTATATTTGGTTTTCATAGTTTTATACAGTTACGATATGCTCCAGTCCTCCCTTAGAAATCAAGACGTCAAATGGGTAAGGTAGAAATGAGCACTGGGCCACAGACATCTCTCATCTGACTGCTAACTGGCTTCTTTGTCACAACAGCATGCTTCCTGTGTCTTTTTCTGAGAAATGTCTGCCATTTTCAGTAATTTCCTCTAACTGCTTCAGTGACCATTCTTCTAATTTCTCAGCAGCTGTCAAATGACAGTCTTATCTTTGTTCCTTTAATCATCTAATTATACTAGCTTTAGTGTTTTTAAAATACGTCAGGGCAGAGTGTCAAGTTACTTTGCAGAGTTTTATGAGACAATATTGAAGTTGGTAGTGGGTGGTCTTTTGGTTTTGGGAAGAGGGTTACTATTTTGATCTGTTTAAACAAGCGTCAATGCTTTCGAGCAATATGAATTAATTTTTTTTTAATTAAAAATAGTAAGATTCCAGTTTGGAGTCAAAGTTGATGCATTTTCTAATTACATATTCTTTGATCCAGAACATACTGTAGTTACAGAAGCATGGTTGAAGATAGCCATTAATTTTCTTGCATGATGGCTGTTAGACCAGTGGAGTTAATTTCACCATTTGTCAGTTTTTCTTTAGAAAATAAGATAATACTAAGGGTTTTTTATTGTTAGGGCAGGCCATGCAGCCTGTATTTAAGGAAAAAAAAAACCAAACAGGGGGATGTTTTTAGCACATAGGCCTGATGTTAGTATTATGAGATTTCTTAACTTACACAGTATTTGCCCATTTTAACCTGCCCACAGCAGATGGTACTAGACAGCAAAAATGTGTAACTAGAGCTAATACAGAATGCTTAAAAATCAAGTAGTAAAATGAGCAAACCCACACAATGTGTAACTTACATGTTTTGGTGAAAGATTTCTTAGTAAATATCAACAGAGGTACAAGTAGTACAATACCCAGCTTAAGAAACTCTAAAAAAAAATATAAAAAAAAATTACAGCAGCCTGTTGATTACTGAAGAATTAGCTGCTACAGCATTCTAATAATCCCAACATGTCATCTTCTGTTTTTTTCCAGCCTCTCCTCCTCTAATTTGCTGCTGCTGCTTTTAATAGAATAAAAGAAAATAAATCACTGTCTGAACCACTGTCTTTACAGTGTTTCTGGAGTGGGGTTACAAGCTTAATTTGTGGTGTCACTTTGGTTTAAACAGTCTTCTGTTTAGGTCTGAATTACAACCACATGCAATTAATGTCACTTTTGTAGTGTTTCATGAGAAAGAAGAATATTTGCTTCTCATTCAGAAAGTGTTCTTTTAGGAAAGGTGGAGAAACTTTTTCATGGCTAAAGGCTGAATAGAATTTCCAAATATCTTTTAAATTTGTCCTATAAATTCATACATGAAAAACTGAATGTGCTTATCTATTATCAACAGAATGCCAGTGCATGAAAGGTAAATCTGGTATGGCTGCAGGACCACTTCTGACCTATAAGCTGAAATGACTCCATCTGTGTCTTAGGAAAAATTGCTTACTTGCTTAACTTGGAGCGAGAACTGAATTGAAAATGGAATGTTGGAAGAATAATGTGCCCCAAAAGTTTGGGCACAAATATTTTTTCAGGTGATTATTGGAAGTTGGAAAGAAACGTATTGACATAGTAACTTCAGTTTTCTTATATCATATAAAAATTAGTCTAAAAATAACTATTTCCTCCGGTAGAAAATGGGCTAATTTAGTTTAAACTATTAATACACGTAGTAAACAACGATGCATGTACCATAACAGTAAATATAGGGCTCCTGAAAGAAGTACAGTGACACATTTTTAGCTGATGACTATAAGAGACAACATCTCCTTTTCAATTATTTTTTTTCCTACTAAATCCTAGGAGTTGGTTTGTTTGTTTTAATGATTTCTTATGAATTTCTGATTCTTAAACCCCAGGTAAGGTGTTTTTGTCTTAAACTAATATGACCAGAATTGTATATTCCCATCAAGAAACTGCCAGTTCTGTGGCGCAGAACTCTTGTAGATACCAGAAGGCCATGGGACAGGGAGCAGAATAAAGGAGTTTTTGGATACAGATGCAAGTGAGGCAGCTGCCAAGCTTAACTGTGGAGGAGTCAGATAGTCAGAGTAAATGAAGTTTCTGCTAAGCGGTGAAGGAGAGAACCACATTTTATTGATTTTAATTACGTGATCATATTAAACTTGGGATTTGGGGGGGCTGCTGCTGGGAGATGACTCAGCATGCTGCAGAAAAATATGATGGTCATTTCTTGGCTCGTGTGATCATGCTGTGTATGTTAGAACTTCTGAAGTGGCCAAATGAATGGTCAAATGCATTTGACAAAACAGAGAAAAGTCTAGCAGTTTTGGGGAGGAAGAGTGCTGAGAAAGAGAAATCATGTTAATGCCCTGATGGAGTGAAAGTCAGCCAGTTATTTGATATCAGAGAAATTACATTGGAGGGAAATTTTATAAATGCTGCAACTACAGGAAAAATCAAGCATCTCTGGATGCTTTCTCAGTCCTGGGCTTGCTCTTGTTTGGCTCTCTGGTGTCAAGTAAGATAAAAATTCCAATTGATTTTTTTTTCCTCAAGATCTTCATAAAACACTCTCATATATGGATTTTTTGGTACCTAAGATCAAAGGTGTGCTTCTGCTACAGTGTTAGTGTAATGAAATTAAGAACTTAACTATATGCCAACCACTCAGAGACTTCTAGCGGTTGTGGTGTTTGTAGCATGCTTTGTTCACTTTGGAGGACATCAGTTAAGATTTCATATTAGCCGTGAGCACTTCTCTAAAAACTTAAATATATGTTTTCATGTGGAGAGTGCTAAAAGCAATTATGTGGCTGGTTCTGTTACAAAAAATCCAAAGGTAGCATAGAATCATGGAATAATTTCAGTTGGAAGGGACTTCTCTAGTTCTTCTAGTCCAGCATCCTACTCAAAGCAATTAGATCAAGTTGCTCAAGTCTTTCTCCAGACAACAAACCTAGCAGATTATTTAAATCTGCTTGATAATCACTTGTCAAAAGAACAGACTTCTGATGGATATAAAGAATTCTGAGGGCACCAGGCCGGAAGATCCTTTTACATGTATGGAGGTGGCTGCAGCAAACAGAGTAGCATCTCCTGGGGTAGCTTGAAAAGCCACATTTCCTTCTTTGTGCATCTTCGTATGTTTTCCCTTTGTCATTTCCTTCATTCTTTCTCTTTTAATAAAAGTGGCTAATGTGGAATATCAGCATGAATAAATTATAATGCTTTAAAGAAGTGGAACTAATCAAATGTGTCTGTAATCAGCCAGTTTTCTGCCCAATTATCTCACAGAATGTGAGATAACTTTGTCACCTCTTTAGATTACAACGGTATTTTCCTATATATACAAACAGTGATTAGTGCAATTAGGCTAAGCATAGTTGGAATCCTTGGACGCTTTTAGTCAGTGGGAACATGACATAAAAAGGACTGAATTAATAAAAAAAAGTGTGTATGTTAGGGGTTTATAACAATGAATAGCACTAGTCGTGCTAAACTAGCAGCATAACTGGACAGTGTCAATAGGAAAATGGCTGAGAAAACTTCATCACAAGAACTAGTTTCTCTGACTGAAAAATATTAGGAAGTAGACACATGGCTCTGCTTAAATATGAAGCAGCACAAAGTTGAAATTGAGAGGACATTTAGTTCTACTTCTGTATTGGGATAAGGGCCCTATTATACCAAATACTGTGAAAATTTCTCACTCCATTGTATAGATAATTGCCAATCATCCCCAACCTGGTTGTTTTTAGCAAACTCTGATGTGAAACATTAATTCATAGAATTTTAGGAAGTATCCACAAACAGATAGAGTTAAATAATTTTGAGGTAAAATATTGTTAAAACAAAAATGAAATGGCTGACAAAGAGCACAGAGAATACAGACTGTTTGGAGGCTATTGTGAAAAGGCCTTGCTTATGAAGTCCAGAATAAACATTACTAAACTGTCAAGTTCTGGATGTTTAGATGAACAGAATCACAGGCTTTCTTCAGCTTGGCCAATAAAGAATCTAATTGTTCTCCATGCTTTGGATTCATCATTTTTGAGATCCAAGGATTTCATTCATGTCATACATCAAAGCTTAATGGTCCAGGTCTGAATGTTCCATGGTCATTTTCACGTGTAGATCTTTCATAGATCAAAGCATAAATCTTTCCTTAGGCTGTTTTCAATTTGGGAATGTAAATGGAAATTCTTTAAAGACACGCCC